>PVKA01002367.1:43536-126378 GCA_004027165.1 Ctenomys sociabilis
TTTTTTTTTTTTTTTTTTTTTTTTTTTTTTTTTTTTTTTTTTTTTTTTTTTTTTGTCTTTTTGAGACAAGGTCTCACTATGCAGTTCAGGCTGGCCTTAAGCTCACTTTGTAGCTCAGGCTGGTCTCGAACTCACAACAATCCTCCTGCCTCAGCCTCCCGAGTGCTGGGATTACAGGCATGCGCCACCACGCCCGGCTATCTTTTGCTTTTCCCTTCATTCTTTTCTCCGTTCCCTGATCCCAGTTTCTCTTTCCCTTTAAAGTTTTTTTCCCATTTTACAATATCTGTTGTACATTGTGGATCTTTTTTACTTTTCAGCTTCTCACTCTGGGGAAATAATATGATGTTTACTTACGCATGAACATTTGGTTTATTTCACTGATGAGTATGGTCTCGAGTTGCATCCATTTACCTACAACGGTCTCCAGCTTATCCTTCTTTATGGCTGAGCAGTACTCCATTGAATAAAAAGACCACAGCTTTTTTATCCATTTCTTGGTTGATGGGCTGTTCCCGAGGTGGGCTGCTCCCTTTCTCAATTCTGGTTGTTTCCAATATCTAGCCATTACAAATTGTGCTCCTATAAACATGGTGCACATATGTCACTGTAGTATGATGTTTTTAATTATTTTGGGAAGCTATCCAGAAAGGGAATAGCTGAATCAAATAGGATCCCCAACCATAGTTTCTTAAAGAATCTCCATAGATTTGACAGTGGTTGCATTAATGCACATTCCTACCAACAGTAGAAAAGAGTTCCTTTTCCCCCACAGTGTCTCACCAGCATTTGTTATTGATTTATTGATAATAGATATTCTTTCCAGGGTGAGACGAAATCTCAGTATTGTTTTAATTTGCATCTCTCAAATGACCAGTGATGTTGAACAATTTTTCATTATTTTTTGCCATTTATATTTATTATTCTGAGAAGTGTGTATTAATCTTAGATGCCCATTTTTGGATTGGGTCTTTAAATTTGTAAGATGTGATTTTTTGAGATCTTTCTGTGTTCTTGACAGTAATCCTTTATCTGAGGAACAGCTAAGCAAACAGTTTTGCCCTCATTGTGGGGTGTCTCCTCCTCACTCTGCTGGTGTTTTTTTCTTGCTGTATGAAAAACCTTTTAATAAGACCAGATTCAAGTTGTTGATTTGTGATAGTTCCCATGCAATCAAAGTTCTGTTCATAAAGTATTTTCCTACACCAACATTTACAAGAATTTTATCTATTCCATCTTCCATCAGTTCGGAATCATGGTGATCCTCCTGCTTTCAGTCTCCCCAGCACTGGGATTATAGGCGAGGACTACTCAGGAGAGGTGAGGTTGTCTGGCACCACTGGGCTCAAGTCATGTAGAACCAGGAGAGCAGGCTGGTGACTTTTATTGCTGTTGGTGTTAAGAGGATGACCAGGTGGGGGCCTGCCCACGTAGGAAACTGGACATAAATAGTGCACATGCAAAATTCTAAGGTGGCAGAAGGTATAACTGATGTTTTTTTTATGGGGAAAAACATCATAAATATAAGTGAAAATCATTTGCTCCAATAAAAGTAATTTTTATAAAAAATGAAACTTCTTGAACAAGTCTAATCTGTGGCAGCAAATTGATCAAGAAATTATTGGGGAAAGCCTAATCCTGTAGGCTGTGTGGACTGAGACTAGCAAGTGTTGGATGCAAGCTAGCAATGGCAAGTGGCAGAGGCAGAAGCAGAAGCAGAAGCAGAAGCGGAGGGTGGCTCAATGAGGGAGCTCAAAACCAGGGCAGGGGATGCCCTGGGAACTACATGACTCACCAGTCCCAGTCACAGCACCAAAAACATCAGGTCTTAGCGACAGCAATGATGGCAGTAGCTGTAGTGGAGGTGTAGCACAGCAACGGGCAAGATAAAAGAGGCTTTCATTACAGGCATGGGAGGACCTCAGGAAAAGAGACACGACAGTCCTCCAGAACCAACTCTTTGATTCATTAATTCTTTGTATTGTTTCATTAGTCTCCAATGCATTAATTTCTATTTGGATATTTTTCATTTCCTCCCTTCTAATAGTTTTTGTCTTAGCCTGCTCTTCTTTGTCCAGAAATTTGAGGTTCACCATTAAGTTACTTATTTGTACTTGCTCTATTTTCCTAATATGGGTATTCACTGCTATAAACTTTCCTCTTAGTACTGTTTTCATTTTGCCCCATAAGTTCTGGTATATTATATTGGCCTTATCATTTAAACGAAGAAACTGTCTAATTTTTCTTTAATTTTATCTGTGACCTATTGGTTGTTCAGGAGGGTACCATTTAATTGCCATGTGTTTATGAAGTTCTTGTGGTTTCTTTTGCCATTGATTTCCATGTTCATTTCATTATGATCTGATACTATGTATGAGATTATTTCATTTCCTTTATATTTCCATAATGTCTCAGTTACTCTTCTCTCATTGCTGGGATAAATACCCAACATTCAAAATGAAGGAAGGAAAGATGTTTTAGCTCACAGTTACTGAAGGTTTCAGTCAATACTCAGTTGGCTTCAAGGCAGAGCGACACGTGGCAGAGAGCAACCTTTCATGGCAGCAGCAAAGAGAGAAAATGGGAGTAGGAGCAGTAACAATGGCTTCGGGCAACTCTGGTAAAGAGGGAGCAGGTCTGTCTCCCTTCAGTTGCATCCGGGCTCTCCACCCCAGGCTGGAAGTAGCATTCACACCCACAGTCTCAGCAGCACTCACACCCATAATTCCAGTGGATCAAGAGTTAATTCCAAACTCTAGAAGTCACCCCCATGACTGCCTGAGGCTTTGGGGGGACAACTAGACACAGACCCAAACAATAAGCATGTTCTATGAGCTAGTGTGTACTCTGTTTTGGAGAATGTCCCATGTGCAACTCAGGAGAATGCATATTCTGAAGTTGTGGGGTAGAATACTCTGTAGACATCTATTAAGTTCATTTGTTTAATGTTTGGTTTACTTCTAATATTTCATTGTTGATTTTTGTCTAGTTAATCTGCTTTATTGCGACATTGGGATATCAAGGTCTCCTAATACAACTGTATTAGTGTTTATTTGACTTTTCCTGCCCATTAATATTTGTTTTATTTAGTTGGGTGCATTTGTATTTGTTGCATATGTATTTAGGATTGTTATCTCTTCCTCTTGGATCGCTCCCTTTAGAAGGATGCAGTGGCCTTCTTCACCTCTCTTCATCAGTTATGGCTTGAAATTTACTTTGTCTACAAATAGAATAATGTTGCCTAGAGTATTGTTTTCCTTTGACTTTTAGTCTATGAATATCTTTTTGAATTTAATGTGTTATTTGCATGCGACATATTGTTGGATCTTGCTTCTTCTCGTCTGTGTCTTTTAATTGGTGAATGAGACTACTGACATTGATGGTTATTACTGGTATGTACTGACTTATCCTTGTCATGCTATTTTCCTGTTGTTGGTGGCCCCTCTTTTCTCCTTCCCTCTGTTTGCCTTGCCTGGCATATTCATTCTTCTGGGGTTCATGGAATTGTAGTCCTCGTTGTCTCTTTCCAGAATGTCCTTCAAAACATTTTGAAGTGTTAGTTTAGTGGCCATAAATTTCTTCAGGTGTTCTTTGCCATGGAAACATGTTATTTCTTTCTTTTTGAGACAGGGTTTCATTGTGCAGTTCAGGCTGACCTTAAGCTCACTCTGTAGCTCAGGCTGAACTCACAACAATCCTCCTGTCTCAGCTTCCTGAGTACGGGATTACAGAAGTGCACCATCACTCCTGGCTCTCCATTAGTTTTGACAGATAGTTTTGTAGGTTACATCAATCTGGGCTGAAGGCTGTTTTCCTTTAGAACTTGAACTATTTCACTCCAAGCTCTCCTTGACTTGAGAGCTGGTGCTGAAAAGTCAGCTGTGATTCTGATACACTGTCCTTTATAGGAGATTTGTTTCTCTTCCCTAACAGCTTTTCAAATTCTATTCTTGTGATTTTCTAGAATTTTGACTATGATAATAAAATCATCAAACACAGCCTAGAAAATGACAAACTGAACTAAGCATTAATTTGCTACTTTTAACTGTATGAACTAGATTTGTGGTTATTTATTTAGTATGTGTTTGGTACAGGGTCTCACTGTGCAGCTTGGACTCCTAGTAACCCTGCTGTTTTCAGCCTCCCCAGTGCCGGGATTATAGGCATGTGCCACCATCCCCAGTCTCAGTGGCTGGTTCAGCTCACCTGGGAGTGGGGGCAGCTCGGCATGTAGTGCTGGGGATGGAATTTTGGTCCCTATACTTGCCTGAGAAGGCGTTTAGTCTGCTGAGCTTTCTTGCTGGCCCTAGGTTTGTGATTATTTAACAAAATTAGAAAAAAAAATTAAATGCAGTATTTAAGTCCTTAATTTTGCCCTCAGGGGTTAAATTTCTAAGTGGGTTAGGGGGAAAATAGAAAAGTAGAAGGAGAGTAAGAGATTAGAAGTAAGGCTAGAGGACAAAGGGGGATCACACCAACTTGGGAAACTGGTTCAAAACACTGGAGGAAAAAGGAGAAGAGATAAAAAGAACAGAACCACAACCACAAAGAGGTTAGAAACCAGGTTCACACTCATATAAAAACTAGATCAAACAATGAAGGAGAAAAAAAAACCCCACAAAACCAAAAATAAAACAAACAAAACAAGAGAGAGAAAGAAAAAGTCCACCCCCAGATTTGTCCACAATGCGCAGAGACAGAGTCCAGACCCGTGCTGATCTATTCCAGCAAGCCTGCAGCAGCTTTCTGGTGTGGTGGTGGAGAATCTCAGCAAGCTTGCCCCTTCTGGAGGAAGACCAGACTCCTTTGGCACCTTCCGTGGGCCTGAGACCCCAGCTGCAAGCCTCTAGATAGAGCCCAAAGCTACGCTGAGTTCGGAGCTCAGTCAGCCCCTCTCCAAGATGGCTCCTGGCTGATGGCTCTCTCCTGCAGGATGACTGGCCCCTCCGCACCCACTGCTAGCTAGCGCCATCCTTCATCTGCTGCTCCCCTCCACCGCTGTCTCTCTGTGGAGGCCTCTCGAGCCCCCAGGTGCCGCCATATGTCTGCAGGTTTGAACTGCTCCTCTCACACATTGAGTCGCATCTCAGAAAGAAGGCACTGCCAGCTCCCTCCTCCTCCTCCATTGAAGCTTCTCTCTTCACTCTCTCCATGGGCTTCAAATCATGCTTCAGGTCCTCCCTGGGCACAGGCTACCCACCTCCCTCTTTCTCATCTTCTCCACATCGCTGTATTCCAACATCTGGATGGGGATTCAGAGCTCTTTCTCTGCTGCTTACTACTCAGCCATCGTGGTGCTTCCTCTCAGATAATATTTTGAAGGCATTTTTTTGTTTGTTTGGAAAGAATTTTTACATGTTTGTATAAACTTTGAATAAAACATTTTTAGTCACAGTGTCAAACCACGTTGAGGTCAAAATGCTCCTTAGTTTAAAAAATGTTGAAGTCACAGTGTCTCATGTTTTTACAAGACTTACCACTTCAAATTCATCATGCATCCAACTGATTTCCCTGTCTATTCTCTAATAGCTGCATTTCCCACCTATTCTTGTTATTGTCACCATTTCCTTCTAATCATGCAAATTATGACTTTGGTGTCATCCTGGCTTGCCTTACTATATTAACTTTGTGCTCAGTATTGACTCTGTCACCAAGAATTGTTTCATCTCCTTTCATGACTCTTTCAGACCTACCCTTTCCTTCTTTTCCTACCTTGGCCCACCTCTCTTCACTAGAGGTGGACCGCAGCCTGTTGGGGTCCATGCTTCAAGACAGCCCTATATGCTCCTGTCCCATGCACAAGCCTTGCTGCCAGCTGCTCCCAGCGTATCCTTTGATTGGGATTCTCCAGAGGCCTCTTGCTGCATACAGAGCCAGGTCCCGGCTTGTGCACTGTTTTCCAAAGCCTTCATTGCCTGCTGACTGTGCCCAGTGGACTCTGTTTCTCACAGTTTCCCCAAATGATCCTCCTTCATGACTAATCGCCCTGCTGACCAGGAGACACGACTGCTCGTCCTGCCTCCTGCTATGTGCAAGCTGTTCCTCCTGCCTGAAATAGCCTCATTTGTGCCTTCCCACACCCAGCCCTGCTCCCAAAATGCTTAAGGTGTCTGAATTTTAGTATGGAAATACTGCATGCCCTTTGTAGAAAAATTTGGACAATACAGAAAATATATATAAAAAAGCGACCTTCTCTCCCCATTTGGTATATTACTTTCCAGTTTTTTACATATACATATCTTTTTATATCTTTTTTAAACCTAGTTGAGACTGTCCAGTGCATGTTTACACGTATCTTGCTTTTTTAGTTCTTTAGGCATTTTTTATAAATACTGTGTTTAACAGTTCCTGATTTTCACTATACGGACATATCATAATTTACTTGGCCGTTCCTCTATTGTCAAAAGTTGTGGTGTTTCCAAGAATGTTATTATAAATAGTCCACTGGTGAACACTTTTAATATATACTTGTTCTGGCATTTCTAATTTTTTTCATACATTAAATTCTGACAAATAGAATTTAAAAGTTGTATATTTCTTGATGGCTATTACCTAGTAATATCCAAGTTTGTACAAACTTGTACTCTTCTCAGCAGTATAAAAGCATTTCTATCACTTTATATAACTTTCAGAATTTTTAAACTTGCTTATTTGTATATAACAATTATCATTTCATCCACATGTATTTGTCTATTCATGAGGTAAAATCATTTACACATATTTATTGCCCTTTAGTTATATTCTCTTCTGTGGATTGTCTGTTAATGCTCTTGGCCCATTTTCCTATTTGGTTCTTGTTTATTTCTGTGAGCTCTATACTATGGATGAAAACCTTTTGTTTATATTTAACGGTTTATACAATTATTTTCCCAATCCACTGCTTTAAAATTCTGTGTATGGTGGTTTTACTTCACTTTTTGTTCTTTGTCTTTTCTTTTTTTGAGAGAGGTTTCTCACTATATAGTTCAGGCTAGCCTTGAACTCACTCTGTAGCCCATGCTGGTGACAATCCTCTTGCCTCAGCCTCCCAAGTGCTAGGATTACAGTGTGTGCCACCACTCCTGGCTTGTCATAATCCTTTAAAAATTAATAGTATGACTTATTTATAGTTACATATATTACTTCTTTCTTGGTGTCTTCTTCTAGTTATATACTTAGAACATCCAATTAAAGTTCTACTTATACCTTTTTATTTTTTTAAAACTGTCCCTTACAGACTATTTCTATTCACTGTGCTAACTGAACTATATTTTTTTCATTTAGGCAAGAAATATTCTTAATCTTCTTATAAAATATTCTTCTTACTGATATTGAAACAATCACCTTTGTCATCATATTTGAAATTTTGTACAAGTGTGAGACTCTGCCTTGAGCATGTATTGGACTCACCCGGGCTACTTGAAAAGCTACTGGCTCCTCAACCTCATCCCCAAAGCCCCAATCTCATTATTATGGGGTGCAGTCTGGGTATAGGGGAAGAAGGGGCCATAAATCACTCTGAGGGGACCCTGAATTGCAGCTGAGTTGACTGGTGCTACTGGAATGTGTAGGACCTGGTTCTCAGTTGAACAAAAGCATGGAAATAACTTAGGGAGTCAGGAGCAGCTCCACTTCACCTGGGATGACTTTATTCACTCTCCAGGCTGGGTGTGCATCCTAGAGGCAGTGCGAGAGGCTCTCGGTGCACCCTTGGCAGAGGTGGCCAGGGGGCTGCCTGTCCCCATTCCTGAGTCTGCCTGCTTATCTCTGGGCTCTGCCACCCTGAATAGAAACTGTGGTTTTATCATGAATTATGCGCTCCCTTACAACCCTTGGAAAATATCTGGCTATTTGCTTTTACCTGTTTGTGCGTCTACATCAGTGACTTTCAGATTTTTACCTGAGGAACTTGGCCAAAATGCAAGAGCCCAATTTCTATCTAAACACAAGCTTGGGATTAATTTTCTTTGTTAGTATTTTAGTGGATTCTGAAACACACTAGAAAGTTGTAAGCTACTGTTCTAGAATCCAGATTATCTTCTAATGTTGTTTGCTTTTTGTTTAAAAATGATCCTATTTGGTTTCTTTTTATTAAATTTGCATTAAGTTGCCAATATAATCTTCTGGGCTCAACTTGCCTCAGTTTCCCTGTAAAGACTTCTCATTATTCTAGCCCACAATCACTACTCAAGACTCAAGACTCTATGAAGTCCTAATTAACTGACAGCCTGAAATTGTGCTTGCAATTCTTTCTTGCAATGGGGTTTGGGTCTCCTACCAGGTTATAAGCACCTAGACAGCAGGGTCTGGTATCTCTTTCATAGTTTCCAATGTGGTATTGGCCAATGGAAGGGAAGGCATTCAACAAAAGCTTACCTTCATAAGTTCCACAAATTCATGAAGCTTATCAAAATCTTTGTTCATTATACCTTTTATCTAGGGAGGAAGAAAAGTATGACTTGACACAAGCATAGAGCATATTTCTGAAGTCAGGTATGGCATCTTTGGGGGCATTTTAAGCCAAGGGCAGCATCTGTACCTCTGGCATGGACTAATAAAGTCCTATTTAGTCATTTTCTTTCCAGGGAGGCTATGAGAGAACTAGGATGCATATCAAGCCACTAATCCACTCCACTGCCAGCCTCGGTGTGGCTTAGCTGTGGCTCTTGCAAGGCTTACAGATGGAGCGCAGATCACAGCTGCAGTGATGCCTTCCTGCTTGATTATTGCCCTTCCCGGAGTAGCCACAGAATGGCTGTGTCATAGAAACACGAGTTCTTGCTGTGCAGCTCTCCAAAGGGAGATGAATGAAGAGGGTACAGTTGGCTCCTGACAGCCCCGCCCTGTTGATCCCTCACTCAGCTCTGTCATGGAGATAACCTCACACAACACCCCAGCCAGTGATGATAATCTGTGAGAGCCCGCTGGGGCATTGGGTCGCCCCCACTGGCCTAGGTGGTAGGGAAGTTTGGGTCATTCAGCAACTGGTTTAAGCACCAAACAAGAAATGAATATCCTAAAGTGCCGAACACATAAACACTCCAAGGGGTTAAGCCGATGTGCTTTTCTTATGCAATTCCTTGTTTCTTTCACTTTTCAAAGGTAGGAATTGCATTTTTTTTTTTTTTTAAAGCTCTACATGGTATATAAAACCTTATTCTGTTACCTGCTTTATCTCCTCCATTTTTTCCTTGAGTTCTTCTCTCACCTCTCTGAATTCATTCTGAGGAAAGGAGGTAAGAAGGAGGTAAACAAAAATCTTGGATGGGAAAGAATTTTTCTTGGGAGGAAAGGGCAGATCCTAAAGGCCATTCCAAAAAAAGAACAGAGGGAAACTTCCACAGTGAGGAGCGGAGGATGCCAGGGTGGTGGTAAGGAGCCCTCGGCCTCCGAATGGGATGGATGCTCAGGAAAGAGCACACCGCCACTTCTGTGGGGGGCCTGCCCCAAGTCCACAGTCGAGAACAGTGGACACGCCCAAATTAGGGTCACTCAGCAAAATAGTGACCTTTAATCTTTAAAAATGCCCTGAACAAAGTGTGAAAAATAGTTGGTAGTTTAAAGAGGAATGAAGAACTAGAGCAATTAGAAGTAATGTTTGATCCCAGATTAGGCCCATGCCAGAAATTTGTTTTTCTTTTTTAATGAAAAAGATCAGTTGCATGATTGGTGAGATGAGAATACAATCTACACATTAGTACTGTATCTATGTTAATTTCCTGATGTTGAAAATTCTACTGTAGATACGTAAGAGACGCAGGTTTTTAGGACATACATGCTGAAGACTGGTGAAAATTTACCAGGCTTTCAAATAGTTCAAAATACATATTCAGCCATCCCTTGTCATCCGTGGGGGATTGGTTCATGGCCTCTCATGGTGTGGAAAATAAGAGACATCCAAGGGGCGATACAATCTTAATCCGTACCTGGCATCTGGAAAAGGCCGGCTTATAATGGGAAGGCATTTCCCATTATATTTCCCTGCCCCTCAGTATCCGCAAGGGCTTGGTTCAGGGATTCCTGCAGATATCCAAATCTGCAGGTGCTCACGGCCCATTTACATCATCATATGTAAATGGTGTGATATTTGCATAGAACCTGTGCATATCCTCTCATGCACTTTAAATCATGTCTAGAACACTTATGCCTAATACAATGCAAATGCTATTATACAGACAGTAGTTACACAGCATTGCACAGAAAATAAGAAAAAAGTCTGCGCGTGTTCAGACAAAAATTTCAAGGCAGACACAATTTTTTTCCAGACATTTTCAGTCTAGGTTAGTTGAATCAAAGATGTGGAACTATCCCATGAATATACAGGGCTGATTGTGTGTGTGTGTGTGTGTGTGTGTATGTGTGTGTGTGTGTGTGTGTGTGTGTGTGTGTGTACAGAAAAAGAAAGAGGAAATAAAGCAACCATGATAAATGCCAACATTTGAAGAATTTGGGTGAAGGATATTTTAGTATTCATTGGCCACTTCCCCCAAATTTGATGTTAGTCTAAAATAGCTTCAAAATAAAAGGCTGAAAGGACCCAGAGAGGGTGACATTTCAAGGTTGTAAGTGCTGGTGGATGCAGGGTGGCCACCAGGGGTTGGCCGGCCCATCACTCCCTCGCTGCAGTGCCCCATGCGTCCCCTGCTGCCTGGGCTCCCATACTGACCTTCAGCTCCTGTGTCATCCCTGTTTTGGTGAACAGCCCTTTCTGTTTAATGTCTTTGCAATTGAATGTCTGTGACTGAAACAGAAACAAAGCATTGGAAACTGCAGGTGAGGGCAGCACTGCAGAGGCAGGAAGGGTCACTCTTGTTTCTATCCCTCCCTAGGGACAGAGCATGGGGTGCTAGTGACCCTCCCCATGCAGAAGTTTCCTCCAGCCTCCTCTTCCTCCCTCTTGGTACTCATCACGCTCCACTTATGTATCTGATTGGTTCCTAGCACGAATGTCTCTGAGAACAAAGAACCTGTTTCTCTCACTATATCCCCTGCACCTGAGAGAGATCTTGGCCTCCAGGAACAGAAAATGACCCCTGACTCCAGGTCACCTCCCCGTGGCTCTCAGGCCTGGCTGCTGGCATGGCCACAAAAACGTTTCTTGCTTTGGTTGGCTCTAGCTTCAGTTGTGGGCAAACTGCCTTATAGTTCTTGTTCTACAGAAAAAGCAAGCATTAGGATTAGGGGAAGATAGTATCCGGCCCTTGCAAGAGGAGCCTCCCCACCACCGCACAGCTCTGCCTGACCAGCTGCGCTCGAGCACAGGAGCAGATATATTTCCCAGCACCTGATCTGCTTCGAGACAACTCAGTTCTGGTCATGTTGTCCTATGAGTGCAGACCTGCCCTGTCCACAGGTGCAGAAAGCAGCTGAAGAGAGAGAACCTAAGGAAGCCTCATAGCAGTTGTTTTAGGAGTATGGGCTGTGGATAGAGCCCCAGGTCCCAATCTCAGCTGTTTTCTCTCCTAGCTTGCCAACTGGAGTGGATAAAATGGAGGTGATAACTATATTTTTCTAGAAAAGTTATTTTGAACCTTAGGCTGCCAAATTGGAGGTGGGTGTGCTGCAGGCCTGGCCCATGGCATGGAGCTGTGAGTAGCTGGAGGAGTGGGAATTCTCTAGAGGCAGGCAGCAGGGATCTTTTCCTGCTCATCCCATTGGTGCCCGTGGGCATCAGTCACACTCCCAGTCCAGAGGCCATTTATGCTCAGAACAGAGAACCAAACATGGAAGCTCGCTTTGGGAGCATGTATACTAACATTGGCACAGTCTCAGTATCCTCCCTGCCCCCTCTCTACTCATAGGAGCTCACGGAGGCCCCACAACATCCAGCAGTGGTCCTCCTTTACCAGGTTTGTCTTCTTCAATTCTGCCCTCTTGGCCATGATGGAAGAAGCCAAGGTGTTCTCCAAATTCCCCACCACCCGGCAATATCCCCCACTGTTCTATACAACTTATGGGCCAAGGTGAGAGCTGGGTAACCTCCTCTTTATGAGGTCACAGTCCTGACCTGGCATGTCACCACAGCCTTGGGCCCCCAGATCTCAGCCACTGAGATGAGGGGTTTGGGCCAAGTTTGAAAGCCACAGGATTCCCTTCCCATGGTGAGAGAAGGCTCTTCTAGAAAGCTTCACAATGCTGAGGGCCACAGCTTGTTAAGGCCAAGGCATAAGGCACACCTGCCAGGAATCACAGCTCTTCCAGAAGCAGAACTAAGCCATGGCTGGGTGCTATTGCCATAGGCAGATGGCTTCCAGAGTCCACTTTCCACTTTCAATCTGTGCTGTGCTCTCTTGACACGAAACTCTACCCTCGACCCTTCTCCTGGTTCTTTTAACACAAGGAAATGAGTTGATCACAGCCAACATGTACACAGTGATGGAGGCGAGAAGCTTTCAAGGGGAAAAGGCCATTCCGAGAGTAGATATAATTTATGTTAACAGTGGAGTGGCAAAGGTACATAGCATCCTATGGGGCCTCAAGTAATTTTTCTGGATTTGTCAGCCTGATTTTTCTCCTTTTCCTGGGCATTTCAACCCCTCTCCCTTCTTTTTTTGATGACTGCAGTTGCCATAGAAGAGGCCAAAGTGGGCTTTCTGAGAGCAGACAGCCCAGGAGTACAGCAATGGATGCAGATGGCATGTGATTCACCTGCCCACTCCAGGTAGCACCTCTCACACTCATCCCCCTTTCATGCAGCTTAGCCTGTCCTTGCCAAAGGCTAGGCCACAGGAACTTCCTCCAGAGATGCTTGCTGCTTATATTTTTGTTGCATTTCTTGGGTGGTGATTTCCCAGGCCCCAACCCAGTGACAGCCCTCAAGTGCACCCCAAGTAGAGAATGTATCTGTCACCAAACAGCTGCTGGGTGGGACGGGTGGTGGTGAGCTTCCTGGGCCTCATTTCTTCATGTGAAAATGGGGATTACAACTATTGGGGTCCTCTGACCATATAGCCCCATCCTCCCCAATCCATGGGCCACACAGTCAGGAAAGCTGAGAAAGGAACTTTGGTACAAATGACTTATTCCATATCAACCCTGTGAAACTGAGCACCTTCTCCTTACTCTTGGTTTGGACTGAGAGCTTCATGGACCTTCGCCAAAGTTTTCTTTGCTTCGCTAAGCAGTTAAAATGAACCGCCTTCTAGCCAAACACAGCAATGAGCTCACTGGCCTATGGATTGGGAAAGTGGATCTAAAAGAATAACAGTCTCTGTGTGAAACTCAGTGTAAATACCCCCCCACCCCCCCCACACACATGATATTTGGACAGAAATTAGCAACAGACTTAAGCTCTGGGCTGGGGCCTCCTCCCAGTGTGTACCATCAGTGCTCCCAAATACATGCTTGTTGTTACCCATATATTCAGGAAGGGCTAGGAAAATCCAGCTGGGGAACCTGGATAAGTCACATATGTTTCTTTCAGAATATTTTGCAACTACATGAGGACTAGGTTGAGGTGATGATGTGGCAATGGGTATGGTTGCGGTGTGATTCTGTTCTAAGCAAGCTGTCATTCTTACCTGCAGAATCCCAGCTATGCTTCTTCCCAGCGCGCTCACACAGCACACACTATCAGTCCCAGGGGCTAAGCTTGAAGTCCACTGAAGTTCTACTGCATTACTGAGGCAAAAAGGCTACTCATTACACAAAGGAAAAGGCAGCCGCGGTCTCTTTTCTCCAAGGTGATAGCCTTTGGATTTCCTTTCTTTAACCAAGCTCCTGAGGTTTTTGTTTCATGAAAATAATGTTGGGCAGCAGCAAAGAGGGGGATTTTAGAATCACCTTAGACCTTCTTTTGATTCAGGGTACCAATTCCAGGGTCTAACCCACTGCCTATGTGGAAGACCAGAAGAGAATGTTTCGTGTGTTTGAGGGGCCTACTTGACAATAGGGAGGGCAGCATTCCACAGCCCTTTGACCCGGGAGGAACTCAGAATCCCCACGGCTGTGGTCTCCATCCAACCTAGACTTGACATGCCTTAGCACATGTGACCTGAACGATTTGTTCTTCTGACATCTAGGCAGTTTATATCCCAGAGGACTACAGTACCTGGTGGCAGCCTTCAGTCACAAACGCTCTAGGAGGGTTTTCTAGCCCCTAGGAACCTTGTTATAGTTTCTCTCTAGATGTCCCCTCAAGCCTTATACAAACATAGGTGGTGCTTCTGGAAGGTGACTGGATTGTGAGGGCTTAGAGCTGACGTGTTGTTAGTCGGTGGGGTCTACACAGAAGGCCATCGTGGGCACAGCCTAGAAGAATCCGCCCCCCTTCTTGGCTCTTCCCTTTGCTCTCTGCTTCCTGTCCACCACACCGTGAGCAGCACCACTCTGCCCTGCCCCTGTGCCATGCCACCCAGCCTAGGGGCCAGCTGACTAGGGATTGAAACCTCTACAAACTATGAGCTGAATAAACCCCTCCTCTTCTCATTTGTAGGTCCTGCATGTTTTGTCCTAGTGATGATGAAAGTGACTAAAACAACCTCTTACATAAATTTGTTTAGAGATTTCCTGTGTTTGGTTCCTGCCCTGTCCTACTAGAATGATCTGTAGATACCTTAGGAAGGCTTATTCTGTGCACCATACAGCTCTCTTTTCTTATTGACACGCTGATTACCATGCAATTGCTGATCATTTCTACAAATAGTATGAGACTTGGGCTACAATTTAATCCCATTACATTGTTTCTGTGGAAAAACTATATTCAATTTGTAGTACATGAACTCTTTGATTCTTTGTTTCAAGAACAATCTGAGTGGCTCACTGTAAACCTCCGGCTATTTTAATACAACTGAGGATAATGAAAAGTCACAGCAAGGGCCAGCCAGGGAGCTCAGTGGATTAAAGCATCTGCTTAGGAAGAGCATAGTGGCTGGGCTTCGATCCCTCACACACTGTGCCAGCCCCGCCCCTGGGGCACTCTGGGTCAGTGATTGAAGCTGGGTGACCTGTAACCTCAGCACTTGGGAGGTTGAAAGCAGGAGAATCACTAGGAGTCTGATCTGTGTAGCGAGACCCTGTAAACCCTGTACCACGTACATAAAGAAGGAAGGAAGGAAGGAAGGAAGGGAAAAGAAGGAAGGTCATAGCAAAAACTACTGTGTGTGGACTTTGCTCACCATGGCAGGACATCTTGCCAGGCCTTCCAGAACCACAACTGAAAGTTAGAGAGCAGCCTGCTGTGTGAGGTAATGCAAGAGCCCCCAGCCATCAGACGTGACCTTCCAGCTGTCAGCCATCAGAAGTGACCCCACTCCTGTCAAATCCAGCTGCTGGGCCCCCAACTTAGTTTTCCATCTTTGGATGGACCCAAGTAGAGAGAGGACAGTTATTTCCCTCTTCCCTCTCTCAGCCTCCTGGCTAGACGGCTCTGTAACAGTTGCTGTCCCAGTCCCTCACAGTGTCCTCTCTGCCTCTGCTGACCGCTTCAGATTCCCATGGTAAAACTGAGTGACACCGAGGGTCTGTGCTCTGGAAAAGAGAGGGGCTGTGGATGGGGGCTGTGCTTCCTGCAGGATGGATCACAGACAGGAGGATTTCATGGGCTCATGCTGGAACTAGCCCTTGTCACTCTCTCACACTGGAAAACAACCTAAGCCTGTATCTGACCACAAAAGACTGTGAAATACGGCCAACCTTCTTCCACAAGTAAGGGAAATAGGCTCAAGAAGCTGGTAACCAGTCTCTGCCACACTTTCCTAATGTAGTTCATCTGTTTTATTCTCTAACAAGTTTCCTTACAAGTAAACTTGATTTGGGTTTTTTTCTTTTTTTAATATAAAGAGGGGATAGATAGTAGCTTACAAGATCTAAAGGGGAAACATACTGGACATTGGTCTAGAAGGTGCTCTGGAAGAGCTGGGATTAGTGTTAGGAACTCACTTCTTTGTCAGCTGACTGGCCAATGGGCTGGGACATTGAGACAGAAATTCTCACTGTAGTCTGGTCTGTCCAGGGCTTTTCAGAACAATGCTCCCTGTCTATCCTGGGACCCTTGGGCCACAGAAGTCCTCTCTTCCCACCCTTGGCTCATCTCCAGCAGTCACCAGAATGTGGGCCTGGTATGAAGCTCCTCCTGCTCGTCTAAGTCCTCTGAACATCACTGGGGCCAAACCGAGGTGTCTAAATGTTGCCAGCCCCTTTCTGGGGCTGAGCTCCCCTGTTTTCTTTTTATGTGAGTAGCCATAACATTTTTCCCAAAAGCCCTTTCATGATAGCCTTAAGAAGCCAATTTGATTGGACCCCTGTCTGAAAACATTTATTTCAGGGCTCTACCCAAAAAAGAACTTGAACCAAATTTTCTCAGAACCCAGAGAGAGTGGTTGCTGGTTGGTTTCCTGTCAGTCAGTTTTGGCCACTGACAACGTCCTGTTTGGTTTGCCTCCTTGTCTTGAGTGTTCTGCCCTTGGAAGTTATTGGCATCTTGGAGCTGAATCCATGCTAAGACTGGTCCAGAAGGTGTGTGAGTCTTCTTCCTTAGTAAGAGTTTGGAGGCGTGGGCTGGGGACAGAGCATCTCATTTTGGGGGCTATGGTGCGACAAAGGCTCAGGAAGCTGTAAGGCTAAGAGTCACATGGAGAGCTCCAGTGTTTAAGCTGGTCTTGAGATAGAAGAGCTGATGACAGATCCTGCATTCCAATGTGGAGAGACCCAGGAAAGACGAAGAAGAGAAGAGACAGACCAGGTCCCAGTGTGAGCACAGCTGGCCTGGATGGCCTCTGGGGGCTTGAGTTGTGAGTGAAAGAATTAGGTGCACTGATGGACACAGGATAAGAGTCTCAACGTCCCAGCCAGTCCATTGACCAGGCAGCTGACAAAGAAGTGTTTTCCCAGGATTTGCTCCTTCCTTCTTCTTAGCAGGCTGTAGACTTTTCTCCTTTGTTGGCAAAGAGCAGTAATACAATGTTCACAAAAACGCTATATGATATTCTGGAGGTTGAATCAAGGGAGTCCCTATTCCTCCTGAACTTAGTGTCACATGATGTCGCTGCTCTGATTTACTCTAGACTTGACAAGATTTTATAAACATTCACCTGTGTTATGGTTGGGATCTGAAATGTTCCCCCATGCTTACTATGTTGAAGGCTTTGTTGTCAGCTTACGGGGTTTTGTTGTTGTTGTTGTTGATTTGTTGCAGGACCTCACTACATAGCCCAGACTCATAGTGATCCTCCTGATTTCTGCCTCTCTAGTGCTGGGATTACAGGTGCGTGCCACCATGCCTGGACTCCATTACCAACTCGGCGCGCCCGAAGGTGGGGCTGGTGCGGCATGTGGGGCCCGAGTTCAATCCCTGGGCTTACCTAAGAAAATGCTTAGTCCATTGAGCTATAACTGCTGACCCTTATGGGTTTTGAGAGAATTAATTGTATTAATAATTTGATGGCATTATTGGCAGACAATGGAAATTTCAGTTAGGCCTAATTGAAAGGAGTGTGTCATGGGATCATAATCTTAGAGCCTGTCTCGTCACTAGCTCCTTCCTTTCCGACTCTCCTTCTCTGCTTCCTGCTGCCATATGTGAGCAGCTTTGCTCCACCATGACTTTCCACTGCTCTGTCTCTGCCTTGCCACAGGCCTAAATGTAGTTCAGCCAGCTGACCACAGACTAAAGCCTCTGACCCTGTGAACCCAGATGAGATTTTCTTTCTCTAAGTTACTTATCTCAGGTATTTTGTCCTAGTGATGAAAAACTAACACAGTCTGGGTCCACTTTGCTATGCCAGATGGGAATGTAGCTTTTGTTTAGCTTCCAGTCCCTCTGGGAAGAAACTGAACAGAACACAGGGGCTGGCTCTCCATGGCCGCTGAATCTGATTCCACAGTTTTTGTTCTTTCAGTTTTTTGAGACAAGGCTGTGTATGTAGTGTAGTCTGGCCTTGAACTCACCATGCAGCCTTGGCTGGCCTCGAACTCACACCAATCCTCCTGCCTCATCCTTGCGAGTGTTGGGATCACAGGCCTGCGCCACCACACCTGGCCTATGGAGTCCATAGTTCTTTCTTCATCATGTCCCTAAACACTGTTCCTGGGAGCCACGCCTCTTTCCGTAGCCCTCCTCACAATTGAACCAGCTTAACACAGATCTTCTGTGCAAGAGCACAGAACCACCTGCGCATTCCAGTGACTGGATCTCCAGGGGGCATGTGTGCAGCACGAACTGCTGGTTGGTGGTGCACAAGGACACTCCTGTGGAAATGCTGTGCAATGCTCTTTGTTGATATCAGATGGACTCCCAGGGTAGGTGATCATGACCATGAACAAAAGGGGTTCTGATATCTATTTAAGTTTCTTGTGACTTTTTTTTTTTTTTTTTTTTTTTAGTAAGTGCTTTCTCTGTCTGTGGCCAGAATTGAATAGGCCATTGTTATTGGTAGCAGTGCATGTTTGATGGCCTCTTCCTCCACCAGGTCTGGTGTTTCCTCACTTGTGTCTTCATTCCAGAGCACTTTCTCCAGCAGCCCCATTCTGCTGCTCTTGCACCAGTGCACTGAATGCCAAAGTCTGCCCTAGAACCTCCTTACCTCCTCCAGCTTCTCCCACATGTGGCTCTGCATATTCCTGGACTGACAAGCACTTTGAGAAGAACCCTCTGGGGTCCTGGACTCCAACTTTAAGTGGAGGAAGAGGCCTAAGTACCACCTCTGGATTGCAACAGTTGTGAAAATTTCTCCCCAGGGAAGGACAACTTAGATCGATTCAAACACAAGAGCAGGTCATACTCATTTGCCAAATCTTATAAACACAAATATTAACTTATTTTAATCTTAAGTACTGGTTAAATCCAAGTAACCCCCTTCTTTGCTCCCATGTCAATTACAAACCTGTCCAGAGAATCAGGTGTCCTGGGGCCTGCTTGGCTCTCAGTCCCACCCCTCACTGGCGGGTCCAGGCACTCATAACAAGGAGCTCTGCCACGTCAGTACACAAAGTGCCAGCATCAGTCCTCCTGCTTAGCAAAGGCATGGTGGTGCATACCTGTAAACCCAGCATTGAAAGAGGGTGAGGCATGGGGGCCACAAACTGGAGTCCCACCTGGGCAATTTAATGAGACCCCATCTCAAAATATAAAAATGAGCTTACATGTAGTTCAGAGCAAAGGCCCTGGGTTCAATTCACTGTATTGGGAAAAAAAATCCCGTGTTCATTCAGCACATGTTTATCAGGAATTTAGTACGTGCTAAGCAGTCTATGAAGTACAGTGATGCAGGACAAAGAAGACACAGCCCTGGCCTGTGGGAACTCAGTCAGGCCGAAAGCAGCACAACACACCAGTTGGACATGATGTGGTAACTGCAGGGGAGCCGAGTGTCTTCCACAACCCCCAGGACCTCATTCCTGGCTGTGAGCTTTCTGAAAGCCCAGTCTCTCCAGACCCACACTCTTTAGATCTAGCATGGGTGCCAAGAAGGCCACGTTACACACTGATTGCTTGACTTTGCCAGTGCTAACACTGCACATGCTCTTGTCTCCCCAGCGAGTGCTCCCCCCGTGGGGTGGGGTGGGTTTCCCTGCCTGCAGCCTATCATGTGGACCTTTCTTTGAGCCCAGAGTTCTTTGCCTGTTTATGCTACATAAAAAGATCAGCCCTTCCTGTTTCATCTGGCTCCAGAGCATCCTTCCTTGGCCTTGCCATGATCGTCCACAGTTAGGACTGGACTAAATCTGTACATTCTTGAAAGCCAGGAGGCATTCTTTGAGTTATACATGTCATACTGATATTTTGCCAACTGGGAGTCTTTGTAACTAACAGTTCCTGTTCTCAGAGGTCCTGTGTGTTCTTGCTGTGGGGAATAACAGGATACTCATAAATGAAGCAGCCCAACATCTTGTCTCCTCCTCTCATCCGCAGTGCTTTCTCCCTGCCATTCACCTGATGTGGAGGTAATTTGCCCATATCCTTCCCACCACTCATTTTTTAGGAGGGAAAAATTCCATTCTTCAGGTTTCCTTGAGCTTGCCCCATCCTGGTCCCTTCTCAGCTCTTTCTCAGACATCATCTTGAGGCTTGAGGCCTGTGATCCTTTGGTTCGGTGTAGTCATGGTGGCCCTGCTAGGCTTCTTCTTGCCCATTGGCTCTGGAGCCAAGCACCATGGGATGGGGCAAAAACTTTGTGAACCAGGCACTGTGGCTGCTCTCAGGGCCTCGCAGTCTAGAGGAAGAAGCCAGAGATGTATCTGAGTTTCACCTGGAGGGTTAGGTGCTGCCCTTTGGGGAGACCGTGCAGGCCCCTAGGGGGGGTGCATACAGCCTCTCTAGAGGCCCACCAATGTGTGCTGCACATTGCTTCAGGTTTTTCTGGGCTCCCCATGGGAAACCTGGGGCATACAAGACCTGCCATTCAAGGGACTTGCACAAGAAGCCTGGGTGAATGGGAAAGTGACAGGGTGGCTTTAGAGATGTTTTGGGGCCAGCATTGTCAGGTTGTCCTTTGTAGCCAGAGAGTGGTCTTGAGAAGGTTCCACTACTGGGATGTGGTTGTGTGAGACATCATCACCAGACATTACTGATGATGCATTAACAACTCCTTCGCTCCTCTGGTCCTCAAGGACCCTAGGGATTTACTACCCAGGCAATCACTCTGTACCCTCTGCCTGACAGATAGCAGGCAACCTCCAGCCTCCCGCCTTCTGCACCTCATTTTTCATTACTTGATCTGTGATGCCTCCTACCAAATTTGAAGACAGGGATATTTCTTTCTACTTTATTTGGCTGTATTGCTGGCACAGAAACTGGTGAGTCCCAGGCACTGAGTATTTGCTTAATAAAATCCATTGGCTTGGGTACCAAGGAAGAAGTGATCACAAGACCAGGCATAGCCCCTGCCCAGCCAGGCAGCTCTGTGCCCAAGGGCTGCAGTTCTGTGACTCTGTCCTAGGTGCACCATGCTGCCGTGGGGGCTGCTGTTATCCCTCTGCATGGCAGGTAAGATGCTGTCTGGGCTTGAGTAGGGGACATGAGGTGCCTCTCCTCTGAGTTTTCTGGATGGTGAGGTTGGAGGGAGGGAGAGTGCAAAAAAAATTATTTTTGACCTTCAATCCAAGGATGGGGAGAGAAGGAAGTGCCACTGCCACCTCTGCCAGCTTGCTGCCTTGGCCCTGGCTGGGCTTCTCTCCCCATCCTCCTGGCTTTATCCTCACAAACTCAGGGGTTTGGGGCCAGAACCCAGTTGCTTCTCTGCAGCCAAATTTCACCCACTGGGTTTCCTACCAATGCACCTAATCAGCAGAGGCTTAGTTGAGGTGGAGTAGTGTGGGTAGCAGTCAGAAACAATGCCTGACACTACCGAGGAGGTGAAGGCAGGCATCCGGGAGATGGTGAGCAAGATAACAGAATACGTGGCCAATGCTGTGAAGGAATGTAGGTGGTGTGAGGTGGGGAGAGGCAGCCGGGGTCTACAGTGAGTGGAAGGTGTAGGGCAGGAAAGAAGGAAGCCAGACATGGCCTGTGGCCCAGAAAGTACAGGTGCTGGGTGCCTGCCCTGTGCAGGGTGCTGAATGCTGCGTGCTGATACAGTGTCTTAGCATGTGGGCTACAAGGGGATGAGCATTGTGGGAGTGGTTAGGCGATCCTATGACTCAGGGTGGGAACATGGTGAAACCCCAAGTAGGAAGGGTAGGATCCCCTGTGGAGGCACAGGACATGGAAGTAGGTGGACAGCTTGAGAGAGCTCTGGGACTCACTAGCTGTAAGCCTGGGGCTTGGCTGGGTGACAGCATGTTGAGGACATGAGCACAGTAGCAACCATGGGTGTAGGGGTGGGGATGGGTGGGCACGTCCTGCAGTGCAGGCAGGCATCGAGTCCAGGAAGCACAGGACTTGTGGGTATGTGGGCTTTGCACACTGCTGGGTGTGGCCCATTAGATCCTCAAATGAATTCAGTGGGCTACAGCCAGTCAGTAAAGAAAAGGAAACCCTAGGAGAAAGATAAAAATGAGTCCCATACTCTAAAGGGACATTTTCATCCTTATTCTTTTTCTCGGGCACAGAGATCCTCCTGCTTTTCTCAGCTACTGGTGGCATCTTGAACTCAGGTGGGTATGAAGATCAGCGTTCTTGCTGGCAAGTGCTATTGGTTTTTCCTCAGCTTCCTCTGTGCATTCTTGCCCCTCTGTGTGGGGCCCAACTCTCTTATTTTCCTCTCCTAGGATGTCTGGCTTAGAACCTTCAAGCACCAGGGGCAAACCCTTCATTCTTGCCTGAGTGGCCCTGCACTGGCCCTCCTTTGCTGGGTCCCTTCAAGGGGATGGAATCAGGGGAGGAAGAAATGCAGACTATGATCTTGGGTTTGGGTGGCCTCCTGGGAGAACTTTTCTCCTTCCCCCTCCCTATAACTGAGGACCTTTCACATGCTCAGGTGGGCACTGGGAATACCTTGGAGAATAAAGCTTCTTCTTCATCCCAAGTTGCCTAGACCTACCTGGTGGTAGAGACCGATAAGCAACATGGCCCTTTCCAGAGGCACATTTAAAGATTTTTCATGCTGTTCCCAGTAAGAGAATCAGATTCTGCTCTAAGGTAGGCCTGGGTGTTTCTAATATAAAGCCCCAGTGACAAGCCCTCAATGTAGGGGCAAACTATGCTGTCCATGGCTAAGGGGCTTGGATGTGAGGGCCCTGCCCAGGGTTCAAGAATCTTACTCTCTTCACTTAACTGTCTGGTGTTTGATTTCTTTATTTGCAACAGGTATAGTCATATCTCAAAGAGTGGGAAGAATTCAGCGAGCTGAAGGTGAGCACACATTCAGTGAGCAGTGTCTGCTGCCTTCAGGCACTTTATCTATTGTTATTGGACACCAATGATGATTCATTGTGGCACATAGGAAGGACATCTGACCTTGGGTGGAGAAAAGGGAGAGGGAGGGGAAAGAATGGGAGAATAGGAGACTTGAGGGACCAAATGGGGATGGCCAGGGTTTCCAGAACAAGAGAGGAGCATGTGCAAGGGCCGAGAGGCAGAGCTGGGCACCAGTGGAGGCCAGAGGGGAGATGAGAGAAGAGGCTGCAGAGGAACAACATGGTGGGGTGCAAGCTCCTGGGGAATAGGGTGGAGTAGGCCCAGTATGCTGACAACCCCTCCCACCCCAGCCTTGCAGCTGGCGAGCAGTGGCAAAACTTTTTCTTGGACACAGCAGGAGTTGAGCTGGGGAAAGTACAGCTGTTAACTGCCAGCAGCACCACACAGACCTCGCTGACTTGGAGAGCGTGAACAGCACAGACACACTCCAGTCTCAGGAGCACTGAGGCACGGGTTGGCCTCCTCTTCTAAGTGAGCATTTCTGGCCTGAGGAGATCCATTGGCTCTCCCTGGAGTGGAGCAAGCTGCTCATCCTCCTGGAGGGTGCCCCTGTGCCATGTTCATTGTTCCCTGCCTGGTGGATGAGTCCTGCATAGCACAGGAGCCCTGTGTTTGCTTTTAGGGTGTGTTTAGATTCATATTCTGGGCCTGACCTCTCCAGGGTTCCTTTTCAAGAGCACATGTGTATACATGTATGTGTATCTGTGTGTGTACATGTGTGTCTATTTGTTAAGAACACGGCTATTACCCTTTGCTACAATACTTCTTTTCTGTGGTCCTGGTTCTGTCTTGTCATCTCCCATTCCCAAGACCCCATTAGAGAAATGGGTATGAATCAGAATAGAGAGCCAAATGTTCCATTGGGTCTCTTCTTTCTGCTAACTGCCTTGGAAGAGGAAGAAAAAGGGAAAGACAGGTTGGGGGATCCACCTAGAAGTGAGAACACAATTTAGGGTCTCCTCATGAATGTATGATTTATTGTTTCATTTCGGGCAGGAAAGAATGGAACATCTGACCTCTAAGACAGTGGTGACAAACCTATGACACACATATTTGTTTTTGTTTTAAGACAAAAGCTGTTATTGCGTGAACTGTGTTTTTCTAAACTAAAACTCCAGGGTTCAGGTTTAACCACAGAGCAGGCGCTTTGCAGCAAGTGGGTTTTTGGTTGCAGTTTGGGCTCTTGTCTCTAGAAGGTTTTCCACCACTGTTCTAGGAGAAGTCAGTGGGACCAACTCCTGGGAATATTTTTGCAGAAAGTTTGCCATCAGTACTACAGGACAAGGGTATAGCTGTTAGGGAAGAGATACTCTATGTCTGTCCCCTGCCTGGCCATGTCTGCTCCTGGCAGCCACGCTACTCATCCTCGGTGCTGAGATCATACTGGGTGTAGCCCAGATTGAACTACTAGAAAGTGTCAGTTCCTGGTTTTTCTTGTCAGCCAGAGATGAGTCCCATTGTGTAATGTCCTTACTCCCTAAATAAGGGTATGGAAGCCGGGCATGGTGGCGCATGCCTGTAATCCCTCCCACTCGGGAGGCTGAGGCAGGAGGATTGTTGTGAGTTCGAGACCAGCCTGAGTTACAAAGTGAGCTTAAGGCCAGACTGAACTGCATAGTGAGACCCTGTCTCAAAAAGACCAAAAAAAAAAAAAAAAAAAAAAAGGGTATGGAGGGCGGCCTGCTATATCCCCAACTGATAGCCACACTATACCTGCCACAAGGTCTTAAAACATATCATCTGGTGGTCCAGGTTTGATCTGTGGGCTCCCCAAGGAGTGAAGAGATTTCCATGGGTTGTGAGCGGGCCTGGGTCAGGGAATCCTTGAAAAGGAAGGGCTACTTTTGGGGGTCTTTCCCTGCTTTCTCCACTGCCCTAGGACTCCACAGGACATGTCCCTACCACAGCGACTTAAATTCTTCAGGCCCCCTGCTATAACACAGCACCCTATGCCCACCCTCCTCTGGATCTGCCCTGCCAGCACGATAATCTGTTCTGTGTAGAGTGAGCTTAAAGGGCTTAAAGGATCATGTCCCTTTACCACACTGACTAGGTCCTCAGAGCACTCAGAACACCATCCTTCCTACAGCCAACCAGGCACTACTTCCCAACTAGGTTGGCTTCTTTCTGCTTCCCAGACCAACAGAGCTCCTTCCAATTCTTGGACATGTGGGCAAGGCTAACTTCTCATAATCCCTTTCAGAAAAAAAACAAAACAACTCTGCTTGTCTTACTTCCTTTTTAAGAGTGCAAATTAGTGTTGACCACACAATAGGAGCTTAGTTCTGCATATGTTTACCAAATAAATGCAGGAAGGAAAAAACAAGCTTGTTCACTCTTTTTTGTGACAGCATCAGTGATTGAACTCAGGACCTTGCACTTGCCAGGCAGATGCTTATGCCACTGAACTATATCCCTGGCTCACCTGTTCACTGTTGAGCTACCCTCTCCTAGATATAACCTGGCAACTCCTAGTATCTGCAGAGGACTCTGGGCAGCCTTCACTCACTGCTGCAAAGCTTGAGGTCTATTTCTGCTTTGCAGATCCTGCTGTAGGGCGCCGAAGTGCCTCAGAGTCATCTGATGTCTGGACCGCTCTTCCAAAGCAAGGTACAAATCTGCTGTACTTTTGCTGTTCTGGAACTTGGTTTGTTTTGCTTTGAGCTTGCCTACCTGGATCGTTAGTTGTGGCTCCTGTCTATTTCCCCTGCCACTGCCTGGTAGCCAGGCTTTTCTGCCCCCAAGTTGAAACCCAGAGCAAGGATTATTATTGACATGGACCCAGAGGGAGAGGTGACTTACTACAAGGTTCAAACCAGAGAAGAACCCGAGGTGCATCCCGGCATCCATTTCCTCTGGGAGTACTAGGTGGGTACTACCTCTTCATAGCCAATACCTGCCATCCAGCTAGAGAGGGGGTGGTTTTTCACTCAGAAATTCCCCACTGGATCTTACTGCACTGTTTTTACAATTTTTATTCATTCTGATGTAGAGAAATTCTAGATCAGTCTGCTTGGTAGAGTTGGTTCTCCACATGTTATGGAATATGTGTGGGCAAAGTGAAATGGCACAGGCTCTGAAGGCTAGCAAATCTGAGTTTCAATCTCATTTTCAAACTTCATATGGCATGAGTTTGGGCTTCCTTTATCTCTGAAAAGAGAGTAATATCCACTTCTCAGGATTAGAGTGAAAATTTAAAATATAATATAAGACCCATATATGCATGGCTCAGGACTGGCCAGGTGCTCAACAGAGTAACCTAAAAAAATCAGTTTAGAGAAGGAAAATATTAAGGAAATATTAGGCAAATCAGAGCATCTGGGAGGCATTATTTGAATGTGATGATGTGATACTAAGTCCTACCATTAGCTTTATCTAGAACTCTGGAACTGATATTTTAGGTAGAGCCCCAACTGCTCACACCCTTTCCAAACTTCCATTACTTGGAGTTGTAGATGCACGTTCTGCCTATGAGACCAGCCTGGGAATGGGCAGTCTGCCGTACTTTAGGAGCTGGCTCGGCCCAGCCTCAGGCAGGAACTGGAAGTGGCAGCTGGGGGAAGCTGATGTCTTATGTGATCTCTTCCAGGGAGGAGGCCAGTGGAGATGGGCTTGCTGTGTCTACTACTCTGTCCTAAGCCAGGCTTGCCCATTTCTCCGGCTTGCCTGTCTCCCTGGCTCAGGTGTACTATGGAGGTGCCCTAGAGCCACTGTGGTAGACACTGCCCTGGAAATCACAGATGAGCCTGTCTCCAAGCCAGGGTTAACTTATTTCTCATAACCTGCCATTTATTAAGTGCTAACTACTTGATAAGAAATTTACCCTGTGCTAAGCCATTTGTATACTAGGTTTCATGTAATTCTGACCTCAGGTGCCATTATGACCTGCACTGGATAGTTGAGAGTTAAACATAGCTTGTAAGGCCATAGCCCTGAAAGAAGAGCTCTTAACCTTGCTCTCCTTAGTTTTTTTTCCTCCAGTTGCTGTTCTATAAAACTGTGGTTTTGTCAAAGCCTAACACCTGAGAACTGGGAACAAAGGCCCAGGTCAGACCAGAGCTCTGTCCCAGGGACAGTGAAGTTGGCCTCACAGATCCAGAACCTCAGGCTATGGTCTCCATGCTCTTTGCCCCTAGCCGAGGTTCATATTGGTGCAGAAACCTTCATGCGATTTGAAGAAAGGATGACATGGTACTCAGCTCTGAAGTACTGTCGTAGCCACTACACTGACCTGGCTGACCTGCAGAGGGTGACTAAGGAAAACAAGGCAAATTTGAGGTACCTCACAAATGAGACAGAGGCCTGGATCGGCCTCTACATCAGCGCCGACTCTGGGACTCTGACGTGGTCCAGCGACTTGGGTGACCATATACCGTCCTGGTTGGAGAAGCCCAAGTTCAGCAAAGGGCTTTGTGCAGGGCTCCGCACCTACTCACACTTTGGCCCCAAGGTCTACACAGTGGTTTGCTCTTCCCGACAGCCTTTCATCTGCTTTTTAGGTGAGTAAGAGTCCACTGGTGCTGGTGATCAGCTCCTTCAGGCTAAAATAAGATGGGATGTGTGTTTATTTAGAAGCAGGTGACACTAAGGATAGATAGAAGGAAGCATTTCTGGGCTTTGGGGATGACTGAATTCTGAAGCAGACTTCTGGGATCACTGTACTATAAAATTATAAGGAAGCTATTTTACTTCTGAGTATCTTTAAAGACTAGGACAACATCCAACCTTAGTTCATGAGCAATTAGCAATAGCAACTAGTTACTAGACAATGAAATAAAAACCTGAGTTCTACATTAGACAGACTACTTTCTAGAGGGAGCCAGTATCTCTGAGCCTCCTTTTCTTTATGTGGGATTATATTTAACAAGTAGGATTGATGATACCTATCTCATAGGATGGTTTTGAAAGCTGAACAAGAGAATAAACGTAAAGGCCTAGCAGAGACCCTGGCACAGATTAGGCACCCAGAAAATGTTGTTATCATTGGTATGGTCACTACAAATCTGCTGTAAGCAGAGGCATCCTAGCTACACTCATCCTTGTGTACAATCTGCCTCCTCAGCAATGGCTTCCACCCACCTTGCCCTTTGCTCTCTCCTCTCCATCTCCTTTCCAACTCCCCTTCACCCCTCAACCTTTCCTCTTCCTCCTTTCTCTCTTTTAATCTATCTTTTATCTCTGTGGTTTTGTATATTCTTGGCTGTTTCTTTGTTTCTTGGATTTGATGAGCATTTAGATCAGAATCTCTTCAAAAGCTTCTGTGAGGACTGAAGGTATAAACTGCATATCCCAGCAATTGGCATGCAGTGTGCATTACCTGTCTTTCCTGAGTTTGGTTGCTGTGATGGGAGGCTGGCCTCTTGCACTTTGTGTGAGTTCTCATAGGTCAACAGCCCAAAGGTTTGATGGAGCCTGTCCTCACACTGTCTGTATTTTCTTGCAGACCCTTCTATTGGAAATCGGAAGTCAGCAGCAATGCCTCCACTTTTCAAAGTTACTCCTTCCTCAGAAGTTACTGTGGGGACCACTCCCGGGCTAAGTATAAGTGCTTTGAGCCTATTTTTGCCTGGATCTGGGGTTTTCAGGGCCCAAGGGAGCACAGAAAGGTAGGCTGAATGGAGAATAGGGTAAGGCCCATGGGACTCTCCTAGAAGGGACAGGAAGTGTTCAGCAGTAAGTGCACCAACCAAGTAGCAATCAAAGGCCCCTCAGGCAGACAACTTTTGGTGCCACACAATGCCGTGTCATCCGAGAGTAGGAGAAGGAGGATTTGTCCACTACTTTCTCCTTGAATTGAGACTCTTGAGCTTGGAGCTCCAGTGCCAGGAAACCTAGGAGAGGGTAAGCAGTGTCTCCAGTGATGTGATGACAGGAAGCAAGATGGCTGAGCAGTAGCCTTTGAGGTTAAGTATCCAGAGAGGGAAGCATAATAGAGTTACCTGTCAAAGTCCCTGCTAATTATGCACTCCTCTGTGGGGAGAGAAGATGAGGGATAAACTGTAGGGATATTGTAGGGACATGGCTGTGAATGACAAGTGATAGCATCCCTATGGCATTTTAAATTCCTGAAACATCTTTATAGCTCTTACTTCAATTTGCTTCCCAAGAGTTCTGAAGTTAACTAGGATAATTGAGAACAAAATCACAGTTCTCCTGGCCTCCTTACAAATTCCTAATCAGACAAAGACATTGTTACCTTTATTGAGGACACAGAGAAGTTAGGCTTGATAGAGGTTGCTAAGTTTCACTAATGAACTTATTTTAAAAATGTGTATGGAATTTCTGCTATGCAATCAGGACTGGGGATGTAAAGAAAAGGGCCTGTTCTGAAGGAGCTCCCAGCCATCTGGGAAGATGTTGGTGCATCCTGTAGTCATAGGCATGGAAAAGGGGAGGTCACAGCCCTTATTATCTGGGAAGTTTTCTGGTGGTGATGATTTTATAACTATTTCAAAGGATGAAGAGGAATTAGCTAGCAAAGCCCAGTGGGGATGAATGGGTAGCAGACTTCAGGTAGCAGGAACTGCTGGGATGTGTGTGTGTGTGTGTGTGTGTGTGTGTGTGTGTGTGTGTGTGTGCGTATGAGCAGAGGCACAGATCCTTCTGGTTCAGAAGATGGGTGAGAGCCTGCCTTCTGTTTCCTAAGGACTAACCTGGCACTTGCCCAGCTGTCCCAAGCCCACTGGCTACATGGGCTGGCCTAATGGTTTTGGGAGGCCTTTCCTGCATATCACTGTCTTCCTCTGTAGGCACTGCCAGGCATGGAAGCAGCAGATGGGTATTCTATCCTGGGCTGTGTCTATAAGTTTTGTGCACTGTGACATGCCAGCTTGCTTTGGGACCTTGGGAGGGCTCCCAGGCACAGCAGGTCCCACAGGAAGTGTCTCTCTCATAATAGAGCCCAGCACTACTGGCCTCATAGGTGCTTTGCAGGACTTGGTTTCTGCAGGATGGTCAGTGAGCCTGGAGTTCATGGACCTCAGCCCCCAAACCTGTGATCTTCACACTTTTATCTCTGCAGGCTCCCCAGCTCCCCAGCTCCAGGAGACAGCCTCTCCAAGCCCTCCAACAAACCATAGCCCCCTGAGGGCTATCTCAGTTCCCGAGGAAGGGTCCAGGACTCTGCTGGTCACTACCTGGGGTACATCTGTCAACATCACGCTCTGGACACTGGCTTCCACTGGCACTGCATTTGGGGGCAGCCCTTCTGTTCCCCAGGACATAGTCAAGACCTCTCAGGCCACTGTGAGGCCTACTGCAGACTTGGCATCTCAGAGGAGACCCTATTCCACAGGGCAGGCTCAGAACTTCACAGGAGGTAGGTGTGGGCCCCTTGCTGGACTCCACCCATGATGCCTCAGCTACTTTCAGTTTGGCAGTGTCCCTTGCACCCTCTACATCCAGCTAGTTCTGTAGTTTTGAGGCTCTGGGAACCAAAGGAGGATGAATCCCAAAGAATGATTATGCAGTCTGAGTCCACAGCCATGAACCACCCCACAGCACTGCCATGAGCCAGCCAGGAGCTGAAACAGGAGCCTGACTGTGTGGCTGAGGTTTGGGCACTCTAGCTTAGGGCATAGCTCCTCTTGGGTTTTGGAAGTCAGGCCACTCTTAGAGGTTTCTGTCTGGTCAGAACCAGTTCATCAGCCATTCTCCTTTGGTAACAATATGGAACAGAAATGGGACTGGGACAAGGAGCTCTGTGAGAGATGCAGGACATGTCACTGGAAGTGGAATGTTGGCTCTACCACTTACTGTGTGGCCTTAGGCAAGTTTTACAACCTCTCTGAATCTCATTTCTCTCATCTTTAAACTGAATAAGATGTCATCATTATAAGTATCTCTTAGTTCCTGGCTCTGTAGACAATAAACTGCAGTTTATTAATCTTAATTTACAAGTGACAGATGGAGATATTCTCATTCTTGTTTTACATGCTCATGAATGATCATGAATTATCAGGGTGCAGATTCTCAAAGGACAGGGACATTTTTTTCCTCCCATGCCTAGAATGGTGTTTCCACATTGGTGGATGACTTAAGTTTTTCTAGGACCAGTTTTAAATGAGTCACTGAACTATGGACACCAAGATGACCCAGACTTGTTTCCTGCTTTTAAGAGAGGGAGTCTAATAGACACAGACAACCAGGACAGCATGGCATGTGCTTCACTCAAGGATGAATCAAGAGTAGAGGCAGGAAAGTTATTCTCCTAGAAAATGGCAACCGGACATAAAGTTCAGTGTGGAATCTCACAGGCAGAAAAGAGTAAGGAAGTTCTTTCTTGCAGAGGGAATAGCATAGGCCAAGACAAATGAGAATCTAAGTATGACCTGCTTGGGATTGTCAGGCAGTCTGATGTAGTTGAGGGACAGGTCACATCTGGGGAAATGGATGGACTGGCCCCAATCTGAAGGTCTTGATCCTGCAGTTAGTGGAGCCAGCAGATGGTTTTATCAAGTGAGTTAAATGCTCACATCTGCCATTTCCAGAAGCAAGGTGGTCATGGGACAGTGACTGCTTGCATTAGGATGAAATGGTCAAGAAATACATGAATCAACATACATACGAAGGAGTAACAATAACACTGCAAGGAAAAGTTAACCAATGGTTAGGGAAAAGATCAGAACAAATGTGTGCAAATGCTAAAAGTGCTCATGGTCAGGTAAGGAAAATATGTGTGTTCCTCTGCCTCAGTGTTTCTGAATTTTACATATTTGCTTATTATTATTATTTTTTGTGGTACCTGGGATTGAACTCAGGACTCTGCACTTGCCAGGCAAGTGCTTATTCTACTGAGCTATCTCCCTGCCCATATTTGCTCGTTAATTGAAGAACTTTATACTGCTCTGTGTGGGGAGAGGACAGACATGAAATGTGTGGGGAAGACTGCACACTCTGGATGGAAGGAACCAAGCCTGTTCTGGGGCTGTGGTGTGGGTTAGTGATGAGTCATCTCAGGGAACTGATTTTATATCACCTGCAAATGACATAAATCAATGAAATATCATTAGATATGTATTATTTTAAAATGCTCCACTTTGTTCATTAAATCATAGATGTAGTTTTTTACAGTACATAAAAATTTATTTAAAAATGTTTTTCACCTGCCAGCTTGGCAAAAATCTGAAAGTGTGGTAATGTTGAGAATATGAAAAATGGGAGAACCCCAACACAGGAGGCATGTAAACTCAAGCTGCTATTCAAGAAAAACATGCCAGTTTTGAAATAAGCATCTCTTTTCCTATAGATATTCTACCCTGATAAATCAAGGAAATGAATTCAAGTTATACACCCTCCACACACAGGGCAGTTTGTTGTGGAACTGTTTATTACAGTGAAAATTAGAAGCAATCTAATGTGTACTGAAAGCAAATTGCTTAGTAAATTATACATTCAGCGAAATACCATATAAAACCTTTATAAAGAAAATAAGGCAGACCTGTATGCATTCAAATTTAAAAATCTAACGTGAAAAAAAAAATACAATGTGTAAAGGAGATTCTTCGGCAAACTGCTAACACTGGTTGCTCCTGAGTTGGGGAGAGGAAACTTGGGCACCTGCTTTATACTAATGTACCACACAAGAACATGGCTATGCTCATTTTTGAAAAAGGAATGGTGATATCTGTAGGATGCTGGCAGAACTTTGATGACTGGAAGTGACAGCAGCTTTGGAGGCTTGGGTATCCGTATGTGGCCAGTTGTATAGAGCACCAGGAGGCTCTGGGAAAGAGACTCAGCTTGGTTGAGATGCCACATGCTGCAAGAGCTGCTGGTCACTGGGTGCCATGATGCATGCTCTAGGCATCTGGCAGAAACACATAGGGCACTGGGCCTTCTAGGGGAATATATGACTGACAGGAAAAATTTAGTGCTGACGACAAAGTCCAGGCTGTTCTAAGTTATCGAGGAATAGTACTCTTTCAAAGATGAGGGTCTGTGAGCGAGCAGGAGCCTGTGTGTATTGTCAGGGACCTGCACACACAGGGCAGCTGTGCACACAGGGCCACTTCTGCGCAGCACTGCTGCTCTCATCTGTTTTCTGACTCACAGGCAGTTGCCAGTGTCAGAATCACCCCACTCCTGGCTATAAGTGCCACAACTCCACTGTTTTTCTCTCCTGTAGATATGGCTCATACACAGGTTGACACTGATACAAGAGATACAGCTACTACTACTTCTGCTACTACTGTTGCTACTACTCAGTTCCAACAATCAAGCTCATCACACCCAGCGCCTGAAGAAAAAACATCAGCATCTCAGCCAGGTAACTGCTTGGTTACTGAGTTCTTCCCCTAATGGCAGAACAGTTGAGTCTGGTCAGTCCTTTGCCAAGAGCACCCAGGGCCTTCTTATAAAGACACCATGACATGCTGGCAGCAAGAGTAACAAGACAAGTGGATTCTAGTTTAAGCCCTGGGACTATGGTGAAAGCTTGGGGTAAGTGCCTTACTCCCTAGTCTGTTGCTCAGGGCTAGTAGAAACTCTTGCTTACCTGAGAGTTAATAATTGTGCAAAGGTCCAGTATACACCAGAGCATGTATGCAAATATTAACAGTTCTACTAGGAGGTTATAGTTCCTCACAGGAACTTGGCTTGGTTCACAGCTGCAGGCTGTACTTATTTATAGGCTCAGAAAATGGGGATTTTTCTGGGGCAGAGAGCCCAGGGAGAGGTGAATGTATCAATACACTGTGGATCATCCTCTTAACAGGTTTAATACAAAGAGAAAAATGCAGAAGAGATGAAAATAATGTCCTGGTGGCTGTGGGAAGAAAGCCAGCATTACTACCAAACATGGGATTTTTTTTTCCCTTTTCTACCACTAATTGGTTGGTTCTAATTATGGCTAAGGAGTCTCATCAGGAGTCTCTCTTCTTTCTGAAATCTTTAATCCCCACACAGCATCTAGGGTATCCAATGGGTCCTCCTAACTGCCAAGTGCTTCAAGTTCTGAGTGGCACCAGGTAATTTCCCTTTGAGCCAGGTAGTACTTTCTTTTTTCAGAGTATTCTTTTGGAATCCTGAAGGCAGATTTTATCATTTCAACTCTGATGGACCCAGAAGAAATGAAAGAACAATTTTTAAGAGAGGTAAAACTTCTGGCTTCTAATCTCAGTCAACTTGCCAATGCAAGGCAATTTATCAAAAACAATAATATTAAGAGAAAATGCTTTGGAAAATTAATTATTTTGTTCTGCCATCACTTCAGTTCATGGTGACAGGTTGGTTATGTTTCATGATCTTTTCAGACCTTTTTTCTAGCTTCTCCAACATTTTCCTGAGGTCTTTTCTTTTTTTCAGTCAAGATAGCACAGTCAGAAGGACCTAAATTTGGCTTCCCGCTTATTCTTTATATGACCCAGACAAGTAATTCAGTCTGAGCCTCAGTTTCCTCATGAAAAAGGAATGATGATAACACATAATTTATATGGGTGGTGTTATGATTAAATCATGTATTCCATACAAAGGCTTAGCAAACTGTCTGGTGCAGTTGGTACTAAATAAACATTAGCTATGATTACTATCAACATTACTACTCTCGTGTTGTGAATTTACATTTCTTCTAGACCCCTTTTCTCCCATGTACTCTGAAAAGAAAATGGAAACATCTGTGGGGCACTGACAGGACTTTGGGGGCAACACACAACAGCAGTTGAGGATGCCTCGATCTCAGTACAGTGGGACAGGAGGTTGTTTCTAAACACTGAGAGAGAAGCTGCAGACTCACAGCTGAACATATCCTATGGGCACATTTCTCAACTCTATCATGTAATAATCATAGGCTATCATCTATCCAATATAATTTTACACATAAGGAAACAAATTGCCATTTATCTAGTAGCTTGCTGCAGTTTATTCACAGCGCCAAAGGAATTGATTCATTCTAGAATTTCACAAGATCAGGTTTCTAGAAAGATGGTGTGTGTGTCTCTGCAATTTTGCATGCGAGTCCACGCTGACCAACAGCAGAGCAAGGAATTGGAGAGCTTTTGTAGTTCACTACTAAAGAACAAATGATGTAACTCAGCATCTTGTAAGTTTCAAGGGCTAAAATTACACTGCTGAGTATTACAGCTATAAAAGGAAAGCATCATTTTTGAGTCGTTTATCCTTAAGGTACATGCACTATATTTTGTTCTCATCTATATAAGCACATCCCTCTCTCATATTAGGGATTGAACCATTGTACTAAGCTACATCCCTACTCCTGCCCCTATTCTTTTCAAATTTTGAAGCAAGGTCTTGCTAAATTATTAAGTTGCCCAGGCTGGACTCAAACTTTTGATCCTCCTGCCTCAGCCTTCCAGGAATCTGCAATTTTAGTCATGTGCCATTATGCATGGCCCCATAAGCACAATTTACATAGCATCCTCATTGAAGTTTTGGATACCAAGTCAGAAGCCATATACCTTCTAGCTCAAATTGGAGACAATGGGAAAACTGGAGTTAAAAATAGGAAATTTCACCTTGTGGTCACTTTGTTGGACTATGTCTAGTCCATACATGGGATGATCATGTTAGAGGACAAAGTTCCTACCTCATATATTTAAAGACTGGAGTTTGCCTGAACATTGGGGCATCTGCCTATAATGCCAGCTACTCAGGTGTTAAAAGTTTGAGAGATAAGGAGCCCAACCCAGATAACTTAGCAAGACACTGTATCAGAATGAAACAGAAAAGGGTTAGGAGTATGGCTCAGTGGTAGGTGCTTGCCCAGTGTGCTCAAGGGCCTGGGCTCATTATAAAATAAGATAAAGTATCAAAATGGAACTGGTAAGGACAAAGTGTGTGGGAAGGTTAGATGTATAGTACTAGTTTTGGTAGCATTTAAAATTTCACATAAGAGGCCAAGAAATATCTATAGGTAACTTTTCCCAGTTTGAGGAACAGAGACAAAAAACATTGTAAAAGACACACCGTGCTTAAGAGCTGGATTTACACCAGTGGTTCTAAACTAAGTTAGAACTAGTGATATTTAAGGAACAACAGCAAACAACCCCTACAAAAACAAAACAAAACAAAACAAAACAAAACAAAACAAAACAAAAAAAACCCAAGGGCTGGCCTGATAGCTCAGCAGATTAAAGTGCCAGCAGTGGCTGGGGTTCGATCCCTGGCATGCTGTGCCAGCCCCCCCAGCCCTGGGGCATGCTGAGATGTTGATTTGAGACTGGGTAAGGTGGTGCATGCCTATCATCCCAGTGGTTGGTAGGCTGAAAACAGGAGGATTGCTATGAGTCTGATCTATGTAGCAAAACCCTGTAGGCCCTGCCCTAAATACAGAAAACTAAAACAAAAAAATTCCAGCCTGGCCCCAGTCCTTAGAGACTATCTATGTAACTTTTCAGTGATGGAGCCCAGCAAATATCCCTACTTTTTTCTTTTATACTCCCCAGTGATTCTGATGAATAGCCAAGATGGAGAACCATGATTCGGTCATGTGTTTTATTTCCTTCTGTCACCCCCCAATAAAACTGATTTATGTACTTTCCTATTGGTGAAGGTGCTAATGAAAAGGGGCAGAAATCTGGAGGGAAGCTAAGGAAAAAAAAAAAAAAAAAAAAAAAAAAAGGGAATGGGTGGACCTAAAGGGCATGGATAGATCTAAAGGGTATGTGTGTACCTAATGGGTATGAGGGGAATAGTTAACAGCTGGGGAACCACAGGTATAAGAGAGCATCAGTAGGGTTTCTTTCTTTTTGTTTTTTTTTTGGTTTGTTTGTTTGTTTTGGTGATGCTGGGGACGGATCCCAAGTTCTTACACTTTATCACCAAGTTGCACCATCAGCTCTATTTCTCTTTTTGATGTTTCAGATCCAAGAGGTCTTAAAGCTTATATTAGGTCATGAGAAATTTGGACTGAAATGGATTGGCTTCGAAGTGAACACAAAGTAGTACACGTCTACTGATTTGTAGTTTTTCTGATTTGCAGCAATCTGCATTACTTCTCTGGATTTTTAGTAAATTTTGTTGTTAATTCCTAAAAGAACAGGATTAGAAATAACTTTGAGATATGCCAGAAGGCACAAACCTACAACTGGCACAAAAGCAAACTACATATAAAACCTGTGTTCTTGGATTTTGAGATGAAACAGATAAGCAGAAGATGGCAGGATGTGGGAGCAAAAACTTCGGGAGTGATCAACAAGAACAAACATCTGAACCAAACAACAGAAATTATGGAAAGAAAGCCCATGAATCTCACTGAAGAATCTGAGAGAATATAGTATTGCTTTGGAAGGTAAATGTGACTCTCTCCAGTGCTAGGGACTGAACCATGGGCTTCATGTATGCCAGGCAAGTGCTCTACTGAGCTATATTTGCAGCCCCTCCACACAGAATGTGTTAATGCCAACTACCTGCCCTATAGTCAAAAAAACATTTTTACTGTAAACTGGGTAATTTTAAGGCATGCTATTTTTACTATTAAAATGTCAGAATAATATTCTTGTATACATATTTTTTTGTTGTAAGTACCCAGATGCATAATAGAAGATAGTAACATGTCAAATACAGTAGCAACTTTAGTCTGAAATGTTTAAAGTTAAAGTTTATTTGTATTCTTTGTAGGAATATCAATAAAAGACCTCAAATGTATCTGTATCTGTACATGTACAAGAACCATCAAAAATTATTCACAGAACAAAAATAAATCTTCTTTAGAACAAACCCAGGTAATGTAATGCAGATATGGATCTCACATGTGGAACAATCTAAGTGCTACTTAGCACAAAAATATGGCTTTAAAAATAAAATAAAATCTTGGGTTTTCTTTTATTAAGGTGTATTTTTCTTTCTTGAAATAAAAAATAAATTATTTAGCGTTATCATTGTAAAATAGTTATGTGTATTAACACACTCTTATTAAGGCCCTGGAGATGAAAAACAAAATAAATTTAGAAGGTAAACTCCTCACAGGTGTAATCCAGGTAAATATGATGCTATGAGCTTGAGTTAATTTTGATATAACTAAGAAAGGTCAAGCACCAGTCAAAATTTAACCTTTACTAGTTTGCTTTTTTTTTTTTTTTTTTCCAGGACAGTGGTCATTAAGTCAGTATTTAACCTATTCATGAACTGAGAATTAAAACTTTTTTCTTTGGAAGACTGGAAAGGACATAAACAGGATGATTATACATAAATCTTTATACCCCTACACAGAATATGGAGACTCTCAAAGCACAGCTTCTGTGGAAATCTTGACCCCTTCCAATGGACAGATCTAATTTTAAATCTCAAACAAGAAACTGCATTGGGAAAAATGAGAGTATTTGAATGAAAAGTAACAACTGAGTAGGAAATAAAATGCATGCTGAAATATGATCCAAATTTGCCACTTTCCTAGGATGGTTCACAGCATTTGTCAAGTCTAACTGGGTTGGTTACTTAAACACCTGAGGATTAACTGACTAGAAAACAAAGCTGCTGCTACTTGTGTTCTAGTCTGATCAGTGATGTTCAACTTTATTTCTGACTCCTTGTAGTATCAATTACGATATCAAGGATTCTTGAGACAATGTCAAACCAAATCAAGTTAAAGTCACTTTAACTTATATATACATATAACACATATAGTACATTCTTGAGAGAACTGCCATAGAATCTATAAATGAGAGCATATCTAAAAAATTCAAGACTAGGAATTATTGTTCTATAAAATACAGTAACATTCAGAAAAAGGAAGCCCTATGAACTGTGTATTTTCTATGAGCACGGACATGTTATCTACAGAAACTGTATATTACTGGGGGTTAAACCCAGGGCCTTCATACATCCTCAGTGTCTTTTTACTTTGAGAGGGGTCTCACTAAGTTGCCTAGGCTGGCCTCAAACTTGTGATCCTCATGCCTCAACTTTCCAGAAAGCTAGGATTACAGGTGTGCATCACCACACCTGGTTTATGTGTATTTTAAAAGTGGGCAAGGGATATGAATTTCCTTGTCTTCTTGAATCTCTGGGTTCTAAGTTCCCTTGTGGATTGCATGCCTTCTTTAGTTCTTCATTGTAAGATATTTATCTTATCTCATCCAAATTTCATTAATTTTGTTCTTTAAAAACTCAAAAAGCATTCATAACTGGTTCATAATGCTAGGAAAATGCATCTTGAACTAGTAATAATCACTCAAACATGAAAAGAGATTCTACCTAAAAATTTAATACCTCAACATTTTTTGCCTTTAGGAAACTTATAAATCCTTTCAATTGACATCTGGATTTAAAAAACAAAACAAAACAAAACAAGTTTCCTAGGTAATAGGTGTGAAGGCAACTATTTATTGTTGGGAAACCAGGGGACTTCAGAAAAGGTAATGGAGAAAAGAGAAGTCCTTTAGGATTTTTTTTGTTTGGCAGAACTGGGGATTGAACTCAGGCCTTTGTGCTTGCCAGGGAAGTGCTTATTCCACTGAGCCATCTCCCTGGCCCCAGGATTTTTGTACTTTGAGGGAGAGATGGCCTTCAAAGAATAGCTAAAAATGCAGTGATGCTGTGGCATAAGCTCTGTGGCTCCTGGGTCTGATCCATTGTTGCATCTCAACTGATGCTAAGCCTGGGCACCAGCTACACTGGCAGACTGATGGCACTGGGACAATCCTGAAGGGGTGGGAGTGTTTCCCCCTGCTCATCCCCATAGCCAAACTTCTTAGGAACTCCAAACTGGAAGTGACTAGCACTAAATCTGGATGGAAGCAAAACAAATAATAATATAAACCCAGAGATGGCAGTTGTCTTTCTCTGGGACTTTCAAGTAAGAGCTCTATTCTCAATCTGATATACCTCTGAGGACACAGTGGAGCCAACAGTCTACAAAACTATCCACCTATAAATGCTGAAGGCAGAGTAATATCTGAAAAGCTTTACTTCTAATGTCAAGGTTGGGCTCAAGGGTATAAAATTAGTGCTTGTAGAAGTCTTAGAAAATCTTACTTTTTATTCACTCTCCAACCCCATTAAAAAGGGGAAAAGCACATTAGTCAGCCAGTTAATCTTGATCAACCTGAAATTAAAAGAAAAGAGTAAAAAGCTACAGCTGTAGGCTTACCTCATTTTGCCACATTGAACTTACCAAAGGACTCTCCTAGATGGAAACATTGCCTTGGTGACAGTGTCTGGAACATAGGTAAGTGCTCAAGTGCCTGTTATGGTGACCTAATTATAATCTCTCCTCTGTCATGGCTTTTATTGCAGAGACTTGGAATAATGATGGGCTGATGCAAATGTAACTTTTTGCTTCAGATATACAAGGGAACTATGACACTCTATTCTTGAACCCTAACATTGTCCTTGTTAACAGCCACGTCTGAATGTTACTAGATGAGCACTTTATAAGCACTTCACCCGAATTCCTAATTCAACCCTTATTTAACCCTCCATAATGTGACGATATACTAAGGAAAACTGCAAGTACAAGACATGGCTGTCTTAACTAATCAGCTTTGCTTCAACCACGTACCTCCTGTCAGCAGAACTGACATATGTACATACTGGGACTAAAGAAAAAGCTAATTAAGCAACACCCCCATGAAAACTATCACACACTGCTGCCTTCTTTCATACTTATAAAATCTTTCAGAATAAACTGTAGCTAGCAGCATTCTCTAAAGAAATACTCAAAAATAAGACAGAAGTAGATTCAAAGAATCCATCTGAAATTTAACATCTAATAACAACTCTGAGTTTTTACCTTATTTCTTATTATTTTACTTGACATCTTCATTCAAGATAACCTGATAGTACAGGGCTGCATAATATATCCATGTTTCATTATCCAATGCAGTCTGCCCTTTAAGGAGGCTAACAAGATATAGCACATTCACCAAAAACATACTTGATGTTTGTGTTTCCTCCAAAACCCCAATATGTTATCAGCTCTATATAGTCCATAACCATGCTAGAAAAACTTACATATCTCAATGCAAGACACCACCTATATTATATACTTAAGGCCATTAAACCCGGTAATTCTTTTACTAGGTTTTCTATGGCACAATTTCAGGCTCTAAAAGGAATGAATTAAACTTTGCTAGAGCTGAGAACAAGCCACAAAGAACAGTTCTATGTTTATGCCCCCCCAAGGCTAACAAATACATTTCAGAATTGGTAACTTTTATTCCTATTAAATGATTTTGACTAGTGAGCCCACAGTTTGGAGGGAAGAGATATGCATTTACAAAATTACTAAAGACCACCCCCCAAAACAATACAGTATGGTGTCATATAGCTAGGCATTTAAGTCTGAAGATCTAAGCACAATGATAAACCCCTATTTTTGATCACTGGTAGAAATGGGCTGTTATGAAGAAAAACACTTTAAAAGGCTGTGGGTTGGGGCTTTGAAGAGATTCAACAAAAAGATCCTTTTGAGAAATGGTAGAGCTCAATAGTAGAAATGCAAGCTGAGCCCTTGGTACAAACGAGGGCTTGGTATCTATGCCTGGGCTTCACTATAAGGGGGGCATTATACCGGCAGTCTTCTTTCCTTGTGTAGAACAATGCACACAAGTACAAACAGCCCATGGGTACAGCTCCCTAAAGATTTTTCTTTTTACTTTAAAAAATTTTTCTTAAAGTTTGTAATTTAAAGTAAACAACTCATTTGAGAAACACTGTTGTTTTTCAATATAAAATAACTGATTAGGTCTTGCTTAAAGAGATTCAACTTTAAAATTATATCTCTATATCTCACAGCACATAAGGTATGAATGTTTCTTATCTGTGTGGTAATATGTACATATGTGTGAAGATATATGTATATATATTTATATATATAATGTTCATTTAACATGTAATAACATCCCATAGTTCTGGTAATAAAGGTTGCATCCCAGATGACATTCTATACCTCAGGAGAAAAATTCTTTTCCATGACCTTTTCTGTCTTATAATAAGCCATGGATGATAAATGGGTCATTATTGCCAAATCTACCAAAAGAGAGGGAATGACAGTTGGAATGTGCCACCCTGACACAGTATTCTTTTTTAAAACAAGACTTTTAAGAGTAATGTTTCTGGTTTGGATTTCTTTTCCAAATTATATTGAGGGAATACGAGGAAGAAGCAGCAGTTTAAAAGTTAAATATTGGAGATAAAATTACCCTGCTCATAGTGCAATGAATAAAATCTTTATCCCAAACAAAAAATATTACTTTACAAATATAGAAAAAGTTAACAGGAAATATCCAGAGATTCCTGTTATGTTGTGGTTAAGCCCTTTTCTGTTTGGAAGAAAGGGTGTTTATTTCAGATGGCTTATGAACAGTATATATGAGTGATGCCTCCCAGGAAGAGTAAATCCTGTTGATGATGACTGCTCCCACAATGTATGGATGTATGAAGATGAAGATTGTATATAGAGACACAGATATTTATAGTTTTATAAACTCTAAAGAGAAAAAAGAACACCCTTTATTATAGGAGGAGTGGAAAGTAAAAAAAAAAAAAAAGTATCTAAAACAGAAAATTCTCATTTGCTGTAGACAGAGAAAATACGCATATTGACTGGAGTTCACTAGATATCACTCCTAAAGTCCAGTTTTGATGCAACTGCTTTTATATCTGTCCCCTGAAACAATGATTCCCCAAGTTAGGCTAGTTATTTGACCAAAATCAGTCTTGGTGGATCAATGGAATAAATTACTGTTTTGTATGGATCTTGGTATCTGCATGTTTTCCTAAACGGCAAGGGGACCACAATGAGTCTTTTAAACTGGCAGATGAATCCCTGAAAAAAATCATTTTAACAACATCCTATTGCACTCCATGTGCTTCTATTAGATAGATACTTGGTCTCTACCTACAGAACCCACAGGCTCATTTCTCACTCATACATAGTTACAGTTCCTACTTTTCCTCCTATAACAACTGCAGTGCTTTCAACAAGAGCAAAACAATAAAAATAGTAATAATTAAAAAGGTAATCTACATCATTAACTTCCTTTTGGTATATTACAGTGGTATTTTCTGTACATGGCCCAGAACTAAGTTCCCTATGTACATATAGACTGGGAAAAGCTTGACTTGGGAGTCTTCGCTTATGCCCTGAAAGACAAGTTCCTTTCTTCATTTGAGTATCTCACCACACTGCCATTTGAATTAGCAACATTCTGTAAACCTGGAGGGTAAAGGCTGGAAATAGGAGTGGGTAAATTTCCTTCTGTCTCCTTCCACAGTCTGTATTCACAAAGTCTGTCAGCAGCTGCTATTTTTGAATTCACCATTCTCCGTGATGGAAAGCTTGGTGGGATTGGTGGGGGAGATGCCATTGCGGACCTGCATGCTGTACCGCTCCTTCACCTGGGTCAGCGCACTCATCAGCCTGGTGTTGGCGGAATCCAGGGACACGATCCGTTTTTCCTATAACATACCAATAACAGCTTTAGTCAGCTTATATGGAAGAAATAATACCCTTTCTTTGTTGAATGACCTACTCCAATGCTTTCTCTCACACAGTGGTATGCATGGTGCTTCCCAAACAAATGGAACATCTCGGCCTCTTTCTGCACACTGGTTAGGTTCAGTTTCTCTTCCTTATTTTTCTTTCTCATCCATTTTCTCTCTTGTTCCTTTCCTTTCAGGATTTGTTATAAGTCCTGCTAATCTCTTGGAATATGAGACTGATTTTTACAAGTGGCACCTCATGTTACTTCAGACTATGCAACAGTAGCATCAAGATGCCTTAAGTGCTTTTGGTCAAAATTGAAACATAAAAATTAGGTGGCAAAGAAAGAAGCACCAGAGGTTTCATTTCACAGAAGAGAAGTGCATGTGATCTATGGGTTCTTATTCCCCAAAGTGGGCATAACAATCAAATTTAGAAAGGATTCACATTGTGCTCAAAATTAAAACAATACATAGTGGCAGTTTAAAGTCACCAGTAAAGTGAGGATGCAAGAGCAAGAGGAGATAAATGCAGCCAAAAGCTCAGACGGAGGAGTTATTTGGATATGGGGAGGAGGATGTGGCTTGAAGGGGGATGCTGTAAACATAACACATGAAAACAAATAGAGAACACAGGCTCCTAGACCCATTCCAGCTCAGAGTTACCCCAGGAAAGCCATCCAATAAAGAGAATGCTTTCATTTGACTTTTGAGTGTCTGAAAAAAACCCAGGGCTTTAGAGTAACATTTTGGAAACAAAGATTGTCAGATACACACACACACACACACACACACACACACACACACACACACACACACACACAGGAAGAAAAAGGGAGAGGAAGAAAACAAACTAAAGGAAAAAGTTTTTTAAAAAAAGTTAATGTAATAGGGGCCAGGGAGATGGCTCAGTGGAATAAGTGTTTCCCTGGCAAGCGCAAGGGCCTGTGTTCAATCCCCGGTTCCACCAAAAAAAAAAAAAGTTAATGTAAAAAGTAGGACCAGCTCAATTAAAAAAAAAAAGTCATCTAATCAAAGTCTCACACTCATCAGGAGAGACACATTCAGCTTTGGTAGCTAGGTAATCATCCCCAAACCTCCTCAAGACGAAGTCTGTATTTTCAGAAAATAAGCATATACAAAGAAGTACAGTCTTTATCTGTGCTCATGAAATTAAAAAGAAAATAGTCCACAAGGAGGAGGAACTGTAAAACTAAAAGGAGTTTTTCTATCCTGGGAGTTTCTGAATTAGTCCAGGGAAAAGCATGGGAAGGGTTAGTTATGCTAGGGCTCACAGAGGAGACTGAGGGCTGAGGTCAGAAGCTGATCCTCAGTGTCAAAGCAGTGGCTGAGGCTGCAGTGTAGCACTGTTCACAGGAACACAAAGGTGAAGCTCAGTGGTGGGGGCAGGGATCTAGGAAAAATCTCTGTTGTGCTGTGGGTGGCAGCTGTGCTGCTGGCTCCCATTCCAAATATGAAAGCAAACAAATAAACTAGCTTTTTGTCATTATCATCCTTAAAAAATCCTTTTCAGGTGATGAGACACATAAAATCTTCATTATAAACTAAACATGAGTTTGAGGCTTTTTTAATTTTGGGGGGATTGCTTGTTTTAAGGTCATGAAAAGCCTACAAGGAGAAAGAACTATAAGGCTTTTATAAAACAATTATTTGAAAAATTATAGCCAGTGAGGTTTGTTAGGAAAACAAGCGTAGATCTTTTAAGTCAGTAGGTAGGAGCTAACCAGTGGTTACCAGAAAACATAAGGTAAGTGACAATATAATCCCTGGCCCTGAAGATTAGGAATGATTCTAAACAGAAAAATTGCTGATTTATTAAAATAAAGAAGAAAATATTTTAATATTTAGATGAATTATAAGTTCTCCAAACCAAGGAAAATAAGACTATTCAGGGTTCATTAAAACATTTAAGCATTTCCAAAAATTCATTTGACTTTTAAAGATTCTTGAAAGGCTACACATGACTGTAATTATCTCTTGCCTATAAAGGTAACACGAGAGACCAAGCAACCCCCACTAGACAACTGCAGGCTTCCAGGTGGAGAGACACCCTTTCTAGTTCCCTTACCGCCAACCTGTCAAAATAAAATAAAAAAAAAAAAACAAAAAAACAAAAAACCCCACAAAATTTGAAAGTCAAGTTCAGTTGGCCAAAGATGCTCTCATTTTGATTCTGCCTGTACTAGAAGGCAAAAACAATCTAATCCATGACAGAAGGGTTTCAGCATGGGGAGTGGAGGAGCTGGAATGTGTAGGAGGCTGGTGCACTGGGCCAAGGCTGGGAACTGCTCAGCTAGAGAACGGACAGGGTTTACTTGCCTGTTTGAATAATCTCATTTCCATTTATGACCTGTAATTTAACACAGTGGAGATATCACTTGCAACAGTAACTAGGCAGCTGCGTTGCTTCTTATGGGAGGAAGCCCTTCTCTGTTCTCTATTGGAATCCCATGGAGAGATTCTGGGAGTCACACTGTTCCCTCTTGCTTGGGAGTGAGAGGTGGCCCATTTCCTGGTCTGATATCTAAGCAATGGTTTCCTTGGTCCATCATTATGATCCTCATGTCTGAGCTATAAGGTTCAGGACTGGTGATTCTGCCATTAAACCACAGAGTGTTCATCTTTTCACATTTCTAGTTAGAAAGTGGCTGTCTCAGGCCTACACGTGAACTGACTCAAGGAAAGGGAGAGGCTGAATCCAAGGACAAATTTTCTCACCAGTGAGAGCACAAGGCATCTCCACCTCAGAGAGAGGAAAACCATGCATGAACACCAGGATGTTAGTGTTTTGAGAAATGAGAAGTGCTAGGTTTAATTTTAGCATAAAGAAAAAAAACCACATTCATTGTAGAACAGTATTTTATTACCAGTGGCACCTACATACCTATGAGGTTTATAAAAGTATGAGTTACCCCTCTGGGAAGCTTTCACCCAAACATGACTTCATTGTAATAAATGATGTCAGAGGGCTGTTCTACTCCATCAGATACTTAAGAGGTGAGATTTATTCTTACAAAAGGAAAGATCAAATGTAAAAAGGTCATTCATTACCAAGGATGCCAAAGGATGTTTAGTCTTTTGCTTAAATAAGATTTTAATACATCTCTTGAGTTGAGAAATTTTCCTTTTAAGGTCATTATTATTTTAAGTGTCTTTAGTGTTTATGATTTGTGCTATATATGGTACAGTGATTTTCAAAATGTGGTCTTTACAGAAATGCTTGAATTTGAGTGGATAATTTATCATATTTAACCCATCCCAGGATGTTTTGGCCCATTAGATAACAGTGGTTTTTTTTGTTCAGTAGTCACTGGGAGTAGCTGGTTATTGGCCTATGGAAGGTGCCTTGCTTCTACTAAAATATCCAGAGAACCAAATCATTTGAAAACCACCGCCTTGAGGTACGTATCCAGGACGCGCAGATTGTAAATCTAATACTGACTGAATGCTTTGAGGCTAGCATTTCTCCAAGCCCTGAACATGAAACCTCAAAGCTCTTCATCCCTGAGAAATCAGATTTTCTCTCTGACTTTCTCCTTCTGTGACTGACTTCTGCTTCCTACCAAGTTATCCTGCTTTAGCTGTCAAAATAAGAGGTAGGCAGCGTAGAAACCTTCAAAAGCTAATGATCCGGCTGTCCGGACGGCCGCCATACACACAGCCAGGCCTATGGCACAGCTGAGCTCTCTCTGCTAAAGTCACTACATTAGATCCACTGAAATTATTTAAAAGGTCTGTTTTATCTTTCCTGGTGTGATTAATAAAACTCTCTGCTTTATTTTATTATATTAAAATTCTAAAAGCAAAAGCTTGTCAGTACTAATTTTCCTGATTCAGTTTTCTTAAGCCTTGGGGATGAATTTTTAGAGTATGCATAGTGAGATGGCTTTCCCTCTACTACTTGCCCATTCCCCACTTTGGGTACAATCTCTACTACCCACCCTTACCCACTTTGGGTACACCTAGTAAGAGTTTTTAAAAAGTATTAGGTCAAAAAAGGAGAGCAGATCTTTCTTCTGGATCTTCTGGGATCTCTAAAGTTCAGGGGTCAAAAATATTTTGGGAGCTACACTGATGAGAGAGCATCAGTGTTCACATTTAACTTCTACTGATCTTGGTGAAGTACAAACCCCACCAAACATTCTTCCCATGGCTATGCTTTAAGCCTCCTAATTCTTTTGGAAAATAAAGCCCATACTATACTGACCTTACAAAGAGAGTAGATTGTCAAAGTGTGTGTTTAATACTGGGGGCTCTAATGTATACTGGATACTGGCTGGTACATGGAGAAGGGAGTGGAACATTTATGAATATGTGTTCTTATGCTCATTTTTTTTTATACCTTAAGATTGAGAAATGCAAACCTGGCTGGTTGTCTTCAGAGTGGTGATACATTCAGTGGCTATAGGCATTACTATCAAAACTACACCTGCCTTCTGTTAGTCCAATGTAAGAAACATAATCAATTTTGCACTTACAAAATGAAAAGTTAGAAACATTTCTTGTCTACTGGATTTTGCTCTGATCACTAAGGTGTTTCTCTGAGGTGCTTATGGCCCCTATAATCTCACTCGTGTCACAGGTATAAGTTATATTGCAAGCACAGGCCTAGGTTCTGATTTTATCAACCTTAAGAGTTTTATCTCAAGAGGCTCTTGCAGCACAGACCAAGGGCAGCCAAGCACATTCCAAGCAGCAGTGACAGATCCTAAATCAAAAGTATAACAGGAAAGGTACTTCTATAATCTTGTCTCTCCCTTGCAATTTCAGTGATGTCTGAGGCTAGAGGTTGATGGCAGTGGATGTGACTGACAAGACCGTGAACAGCACAGCCAAGCAATGGTCAGTAGAGGTCAAAAGCTAGACACATGCAGTGCAACTTTGCTACCCCTTTGAGAATGTTCTCCTTTCCACAAGGAAAGAAGCAAACCCCATCATGCACTAGGTTGATACTTGTCAAACAATTCTGCTAAATACACTAACACTTTGCTGAGTTCACAAACTTGTCACCAGTGAAAGAAAGGAAAAATAAGGGAGGGCATATAGAAATTCATTCAATCTTCAAAAGGTTATGCCAAGAACTTTTTTCAATGCCTCATTCTCTAGTGCCTGCTTTGTCCATTGCATGGGTAGGAAGTCAGAAAATAATGATTATTAAAAACAAGTGGCTTCTACCAGATTCAAAGCCTGCCTACCTGGGCATCAATTATTTTCTGCTTTGCATCAATAACTGCTTGCATCTCAGCATGATCCTTCTTCAGTTCTTCTTCCACAGCCATTAACCTAGAATGTGGCAGGAATGAGGTATCAACATTTCATATAGGGCTAGGTAATATGGAGAACATGAAGCTTAAAACTAATCATATTTTAAGATTTCTAGTCTTTCCTAATATGAAACCTATAACAACCATTTCTTTCTTCTTTTTCACCTTCAAAAAGACAGTGATAAGGGCTGGCAAGTTAGCTCAGGGGACTAAAGTGCCTGCTTTGTCAGAATGCAGCAGCTGGGGTTTGATCCCCGGTGTGCCATGCTGGCCTTGCCGTCAAGGTGTGCTGAGATGGAAAATGAGACTGAGCATGGTGGTGTGCACCTGTAATCCTAGTGCTTGGGAGGCTGAAAACAAGAGAATCACTATGAGTCTGATCTGTGTAGTGAGACCCTGTACACCCTGTAGACTCTGTCCTAAATTCATTAAAAAAAAAAAAAAAAGACAGTCATTGTTGATTTCTCTGTGACTGGACTTCATCTCCTTTGGTCTTTGGAAAGAAGGTGCCTTGCTTCTACTAAAACATCCAGAGAACCAAACCATTTGAAAATCACCACCTTGAGGTATGTATCTAGGATGGGCAGACCGTAAATAAAAAACTGACTAAATGTTTTGAGGCTAACATTTCTCCAAACCGTGAACATGAAACCCCAGCGCTTTTGACCCCTTTAATCATTTCTCTAATCATTTTCTATTTTACCTCTATCAGATTTCCTCAGATTACCTTATTTCATTGTAAAACATCACACTAACCAATTAAAAAAAAATCCCCATCATCTCCTAATATGAAGTACACAGCGATCACATGCTCTTCCTTTACATAGCTAAGTTTCTTTAGAGTATTCTATACATAGTAAAGTAGTAAGTAATTTCTTATTCACTACTTAGAACCTAACCCACTATGTTTAATTCCTCTGGCTATCCAATGGCTTATCATATAAATGTGGTTTTGAGCACAGACCTTGAAGCCTGACTGCCTGACTTCAAATCCTGGTGCATCACTAGTTTGTGACTAGCTGTCCCTTCAAAACCTCACGCACTCATGGTAGGGCTTTTTCAGAAGTGCCTGGATCTAGAGTGTGACAAAATAATTGATTCATGGTGCAATGCTAGGATCAAGGGCACTAGGATTAAGGGGGTGAGTACTACTGGCTTTTAATAGTTTGGATAAGCTAAGAGGGGCAGAAAGATGCTGCTAAGGTCCCTTGCTGCTTTGCCGTCATCTGTCTGCCATGAAGTGTTTCTCCTTTGCAATGCCTGTCTGCCATGCCACCCTCTACAAACTGTGAGCCAAATAAACCTTTCCTTCTTTAACATTTGGTACTGGGTATTTTGCTTCAGCAACAAGAAAAACACAAGACCTGTGTGATCTTGGGCAAGAGACTTAATGAATTTATTGCCAGCCCTTTTATCTATAAAAAAATATTCAAGGATATCTTAGGGGTTAAGGTGAAGACAAACTAGTATTTGTAAAGTACTTAGAAAAGTGGCTTTTAGTGAGTGCTACAGTGAGTCTGTAGTAAGACTGACCTCTGTCTCAATCCCCTTAGCAGAAGTGCTATTCTCTTTTGGTCCTCTGGCCCTAAAGACATACAGTGAAACCCCTTTCTATGCTTTTGGACTTGTTTTGGAAATCTAAATTTTGGATATTGGAAACTGGATTTTTTAAACCCAGTTCTTTTCCATAACTTCTCAAATGAGCCACTAGGCCCCTACCTTTATTTTGAATTGTTATGATTATAGAAAAAAACTTCCCCTTATCTTAATAAGAGATGTACTATTGAAGATACTTGAAGAGATACAGTCAATACATCTGTAGTGAGTACCATAGAGTACCACAAGGGTGAAAATGGCTTCTATTGTCTTTCCTTAAAGAGTGTTACAAATGTCTCCCATCTCTTTATATAACATTTTTAAAAGACAAAGTCTCATTGTGTAGTCCAGGCTGCCCTTAAACTGTGGGAATCCTCCTGGCTCAGACTCCCCAGTGCTGGGCTTAACAGGCATGCACAGCCCTGTGCTTTATACCGCTTAACACGCCCATGTTTGCCACCAGGTGGTTCTCAGACCTGCTGATGATGCTCTTCATCTGGCTGTCTTTCTCCTCCTGTTGTCTGCGCAGCCGCTCCTCACTGTCCTCCAGGCGGGCCTTGTATTCCAGCAGCAGCTTCTGCATCTGCTGCTCCTGCACGAGCAACCGCCGTTCATACTCCTCCAGCCTCCGGCTGGACACTCTCAGGCGCTCCTTCAGTTTGCTGATTTCTTGCTCATACTAGAGCAAAGGAGAAGAGGCACAATGATAGGGAGAGTTCCTTTTGTTTTAGAAATTATTGATTTTTGTGTTAATGAAAGAAACTCTAAGCAATGTAGCTACATGCTGTCTGAGTTCCCTTTCCCTTTGTTTCAGCTAGTGTTTATCTATCTATCTATCTATCTATCTATCTATCTATCTATCTATCTATCTATCTATCTATCTATCTATCTATCTTTGTTATTTAAAATAATGTTATTTAAAATAATCAACTGGCATAAAATGTTAATGAACTGTCCCCCTTTTAAAATCACATTTTAAGTCTTGGCATTCCAAACTGTAGATTAGGTTTCTCTCTCCATACTACCAGGTGTGCAGTTCAGTCCCCAGCTTGACATGCCTTACCAGACTGGCCCTTAGGGCAGCCTGAGTCAGCTTCTACCCCCCAAGAAAAAAAATCTTTCCATATTACCAGGTGCTATAAGATATATCCAATCAAATGGGAGGGACAAAAAGATCAAGCAGTCAGAAGCCCCACAAATGATTTAAAATAAGCCAAGATTTCTGTATTATTACTTGTACTGTAGAACCCAAAACATTAATATCACTCATCAGACTGCTATTCTTTTATTCTACTAGAAGACCACTGCTGAAGGACAAGCAATACTTCTATAATGTTACTAAATCAATAAATGGAATTTTATTGAAGAGCAGGCCATCACTGCTTTCCTCCTAATTATAAAAGTGCAAAATATCACAAAGCAGGAATGGCTTACAAATTCTCTAGGGCTGATTAATAATGTCTGATTTTCCTGATGTGTCTCACCTACCCAATTTGGTACTTCTTGCCAGAATATCTGTCTATGTTCTCGCTAAGAAACCTCACACAAATTCAGTGATGCAATCGACCATATGGTACTTTCTTGCAGTGCATACAAATAGATATGCTTTTCTCTGCCCCTTTCATGAAGAAAATATTTACAACTTGCTGAGGAGGGGTCTGAATGCAATGAAATGTCAAATTTTCTAGGTGACAGGCATAAGCTTCCTGATGAACTCAGAGTTTATTTATTAGTAATTAATGATAAATCTATATAGTACTTTAAAAGTAATTTAATATAATATCTCATTTAATTTGGTCAAATAACTAGCTACTGCTTACTCTACCTTGTGGGCCTAAATTATGCTTGTTAATCTAGGACATCAAAGGTGAATTTTTTTTTTTTTTTTTTTCAGTACTGGGGATTGAACTCAGGACCTTACACTTGCCAGGCAAACACTTATTCTACTGACCTATCTCCCCAGCCCCTGAAAGTTTTTATGACAATTCTAAATAGTTAGACTGTATTAATAAGCATAATTTAGAGCTATGCTTATGTGAATTATTTGATTGTCAATTAAATGTGATAATGCTATACATGACAGCAAGATTATTGTTGATCCTTTTTAGTTCAATTTTCTACTAACAAACTCAAGCAACTGATAATACATGTTAAAGAACTATTTATAGAGCTATATACTCTTTATCTAGAAAAGGAAAAACAACAACAACAAAATAAACCAAACTGTCACCAAGATACAAATAGTAAGTCCAGTACTAAGGTAATTTTGAGCTTATGAATACTAACAGTAGGTTTATACAGATACAGCTATTACCTAAAATGTCTAGAAATGAATCACAGAGTACCTCCAATCTTAAGGCAATCTATATGAAAAAAGAAATTATCTAATCTTCCTTCCCTATAGTGCGATGAGTATTTCTTTCCTATGTGTGCACACAGAGACGCTACTGAACTACTAGACATAAATATGATGGTTAACATAGAGGCAGAGGGAAAGATGGCAGCAGGTAGACATAGCATTCTGATCTTGATAACCCTTCCAGAAGCCTATCACTTGTTGGGGCAAAAACGTCAACATAGAGACTAGCTTCCACCTTCTCAGCATGCTTGGCTTCATCTTGATTTTGCTCAGTTTCTTCCACATCCTCTTCATACTGCCCATTGTTTAGAACCCAGGCTGCTGTTCTCTCTACCGGGGACATTGTGGCAGAGTCCACAGGTGACTGAACCTGCATGAAAAATAGTTATTAGGATTTCTTCAAACAGCTTATTCACTCATTATGTTTCACAAAGGCAGCTATTCTTGGAAGCCAGGACAGTGATTCTTTAATTTTCTATTAAATGCTTTTAGTTGTAAATATTTTCTTCATGAAAGGGACAGAGAAAAGCATATCTATTTGTATGCACTGCAAACAAGAGTCATCCCTTTTCTCCTTCTAAAGAAAGCCAAGACCTTAAAGTTATTGATTTGCACAGTGGTTCAAATGCTATTAGGGACCAAACTACCTAGTAAGATTAAGATGATGACAGAACAAGAGAAAGAATTCTTAACTTGATGGTGGATCACTCACATGGGAAAATGTCTGTTGAATCCAGAGATGATCATGGACCAAAGAATCAATTAATGCTATATAAACTCAGATGACATTTCAATATCAGAGTGCCAAAAACTAAGTTTTTACATTAACCATTCAGAAAGAGAAAGACAAGTGATACTGATTATGTTTAGGAGCTATTGATTTTCTCTTCCTAACAGATTAAAATCACTCAGGAGTCTATGCTCTGAACCAGAAAGTTTCTTGATGAATATGTAATCAAAATGATGGATTCCTTATAGTCTGTGCCATATGTCTATCCAGTTATAATGGGGATACAGAGGCTTGCCCAGGCTATGCCCAGTTGGTAAGTAAAATAAGGATGAAGCCCAGATCTCTACCTTCTTTTGTTATATGTTTCTTTTCTAGGTCAGAGTGAATTTATTTATTTTATTTTTTTGTGGTACCAGGGATGGAACTCAGGACCTTGTGTTTGCCAGGCAAGCACTTATTCCACTGAGCTATCTCTCCAGGCTCTATTTCCTTTCTTACTGTAAAACGTATCACAGTTCAGCCCTGTATGTAAGCATGTTGGTTACTTAAGTGTCTATCTGAAAACTGCCAGTACAAGGTTTATTAGTTCTTTATTAATCTTTCTTTTCTCATCCCTATTCTCAACTGAGAATACCAAGTTGGAGCACTAAGGCAATTTCAATATTTACAGGTATACTCAGTTGCCAGATCTTACAAAATGTGTTACAGACCCCTATGTGGCTTTCTCCAGCCACAGTCTGTACTCTACAGAAGACTCTACTGAACAGATCACCTCCAGCAGGGCCAATCACCTCACAGGACTGTTCCCTCAAACCACAAGCACTTCTCTTGAATGTCTTTATCTGTCCTTGCTGACATGGTCATGCTAAACAATGTTCTTCTCTCATCCTTCACCACTGCTGTCTCAACTGGATTTTAGGACTGGTAGCTGAGCCTGGCAATTGAGATACCTGGAGCTGGGACTTTTACCTTAAAACAAGACAGGACAGAAAGATAATTGTTTGTTTCCAAAATAGATATTCAGAATGTTAAGAACTGGCCTTGAGCAACTCTACAGCCACTCAACACTGTATTTCTAGTCTACTGAGTAGGGTTATTATCACCATCACTTATCCTGATCATCTCATAGGGACTTATGAAGATTGATCAGGACAGTAGATGTGAAAGTTCTCTGGCAACTGCAGAGTGCTGCAGAGAGATTACATGTCAGTTTACTACATCTATGTTCCAAAAATGAAGTGGATATTACAGTTTACATTAATCTATTCAATACTAATGCTTTCTCTACAAATAATGCTAGAAATATGCTTGGACTGGGATAAACTGTGAGACAGAACACAAAGCTTTCTATGTCTATTAGCTTTTTGTGGTTAAAATTGATTCTTGAGAATCAGCAAATCCTGCATAATTTCATAACTAGAGTTCAATTAAACTCTAAATAAGTATTTTAAAAGACTACTCATTTTGATGACCATGAGAACTAAGAGTGGGATGAAAAAGTTCTTAAAGATGGGTTGGGAAAGACTTCATATACACAACTGTGGTATGAGGGTGCCTCTTAAACATTTTGAAGAACCTGGTTTGTTGATCTAAAACATTTCATAGATACATAAGAAAGGTTTCATGCCTAAGAATGGATGTATGTAGTTTATGTAAGTACACACAATTGTGAATGAATGTGTCAACATTATTTCTCCATGCCACAATTCTACAATATACATTAAATTTCAGTACTCTCACAAGTTAAAATTTTATTTTCATCTTTACTAGTCATAGGTATGCTTCTTGATTTGTCATATACCTCTTATCATTATATATATACTTGCTGCAAAAATAAACTTTTATTTGCTTAATGCAAAAATACTCTGAGCTAAGCCTTTAAGCTAAGTAATATCAGTGAAATAATGAGTTTGATATTCCATATATATTGTATGTGGTTACATTTTAATGGTAATATATTTTTTAATATGTATCAAAAGTTACATGACTGATAACTGTGAACACTAATTTTGACTATCACATGAGAACAGTGGCCTGTAGGACATAGCATCATCCATAAAAGGAAGGCAACTATCTAAAGTCACATGAGAAAAACAGTTTATAAAGCACTTTCTTTGTAAACTAAAGAGACCTTACACACGGATACACATGATAGTTCTCCCTCTGGTGGACTTTAAAAGCAGAGCACAATAAATTGTTCTTGGAATGGTAGAGGGCAATACCAAAAAGGGCTCATATTTTTATTTGATATATGTGCACATGGAAAGCAAAAGAATGTGGTAGTGAGTCTTCAAAATTAATAGCAAATAAATATTTAAAGGAGACAAATGCTTTTTAGTTTTACAGTCTCCTTACTCTAGCACAAAGGGCACAGGAAAGCTGCTTTATTGTGAAACCAGAACTTTCTATTCCATGGCAGTTTGAGATAAAGCAGCTATTAAACTAATAGCAACTTTACTATTAGGAATTTATTGCTTCAAGGCAGCTAATTCAATAGCTTTGTGCTTTATGTGCCTAATAAGTTGTTGCTTGAATGAACTTTCCCTGTGATTTGTTAAAGTCTCTGTGACTTTACTGAGCATCTATAGTTCTCTGCACACTAATGGTACTTCTAAAAACATACACAGGAAATAAAATCTTAGCCCTTGAAAGCATATTTAAAAATTAACAACAAAAACATCTTGGAGGTAACTGAGGTTTTGTTAAATGAGAAGATATAAAAATGAAGGTTGGCTCACTCAGTTTGGTGATGGTGTTATCTTCAAGATGACAGATATAATGTCCAATGAATTATGAGAGATCATACAATGGGAACTCAGTATTTAGAGATGAGTCTATTTCTATTTTATTGGTTAAATATTATTTTGGCAACTTCCTGCTATGTTCTAGTACCTTGCTTGGCAAACAGTAAGTAGTCAAAATAAAATTGATAAAAATCAGACCTATCTTAATTATTCCTTCTGTTCATGATAAAGCTTTTACAGTATTTATAAAGGAACCAGAAAGTAATATTGAATAAATTAAAAGTTATACATTCTAATTTGAGGAGGTTTTTAAAAATAGGTGGATCTGAGCATGATGGCACACATTTGTAATTCCAGTCACTTGGAAGTCTGAAACAGAAGGATCACTGAAAGTTCAAGGCTTACAGAGTAGTTACTCTTCTATTAATTATTAGAAATAGTTTTTTTTTTTTTTTTTTTTTTTGTCTTTTTGAGACAGGGTCTCACTATGCTGTTCAGGTTGGCCTATTTTGGATTGGAAGAAAATAGAAGAGAGATTCATTTCAAATTATTATTATAAGCTTTATATAACTGATTTTTATATTTTTTCTTTGGCCTTACATGTGCTAGTTTTGTTTACTAACTAGAATGTTAATCTAATGGCACCATATCATTCATTCTTTTGAGTAGAAGTAACTAGTTAAATGTGTAACAGATACTCAAAAAAGTTACTTATTTATTAATACCCTAGGTTCTAGATATTATTAAAATTCATTATTAAAAGGACATTCTGCTTTTCCTTTAGTCCTCTGGGACAGCATCAAAGACTTTTCCTTAATGACCTTTTTTATACGCTGGATATATAACAAAAAATTATTTAGTTTACAGCCAGTTGAAGGACGTGTCTGGCAATGGTTTAGAACCCATGTTGCTTAGATAATACCCTTAGGAAGATAATTTTTAACTACTGAATTTCACAAGAATAATTTTAAAAAATGTAGGATGAAGCAGACAAGAAAAGCAGCAGGAATTCCCATTAGGAACAGCTCCCTTTTGAGATGAATCCATATAAGAATTTCCTGGGAAAAATAACGATGATTTAGGGCAAAGGATCCAACATAGCCATTTGACTGATACAACAAGTAGTCAGACTCGCAATGCTGGGGCCAATTGAGAATAGTCCAGTTTCTTGTTCCTTGCCAATATTTATTAGACATAAACAAACATTAATATCAGCTTCTTTATAATCTGAAATAAGTTCTCATAATCAATAACACTTCTGCTATCAATACAAAAGAACTGACTAAATTAATGAGTAAGTTCTATGGGTTCTTGAGGAGTTTGGTTAGAATAGGGTTCAACAAACCCAAAGATGAAACCTGCAATACATTACCAGTGTGCTTGTTAAACACCTATTGTTTTTCTTTTCTGCACCATGTTAAACAAGTTTCTTCAACAACCAGTACATATCTTTTCATTTTTGTTAAATATACCAAATACCTATTTATTTATTTAGTCATTTTGAAACAGGGATTCACTATGCAGTTAAGGCTGGCCTTGAATTTAATTTGTAGTCTAGGCTGGCCTCAAACTTGCAGTGATCCACCTGCCTTGGCCTCCCAAGTGGCTGGGATTACAGGTTTATGCTATCATGCTCAGATCCAAACACCTATTTTTAAAAACTTCCTCAAATTATAATGTCTAAGGATAGGGAGCATGGTAAACATTTGTATAAGACTATATGATACATGATAAGTAGAGAAGTGAGAAAAAAAGAAATTCAAATAGTGCCTCAAAGGGATCAGAATATTCAAACAACTTTCCTGTAAATTGTTTCACTAGAAGTTCATTTCTTGCCTACTCACTATATTTGAAGAGGACTGAAGGCAATAACACTGGCATTAATGCCTGTTCCTCTGTGCTAAGTTACAAATGGAATTTGCAGGGGACAAAGCCACTGACAATTATAGACGCCTACAGAACAATCCCCATAAAGAAATCCTCTAGTGCTGTGGAGAAAAGAATTTCCCAACATAATTTGCAATTAAAATGTATAAAGGAATTTGCCTTAAAAATGTGCTGATTGTATAGAACTTCAGAGGCTTATGGGAGTGAGGATGAGAAACATAAGCAAGAGATGGAAAGATAAAGAATACAAGAGCAACAACTTGAAGAATGTACCATCTGGACAAAAAAAGCTACACAGAAAACCACAAATGTGAGACATCGAAATACAGTGATACCTGAAGTGGCAGCTACCTGCAAAGACACAGAGATCAATCTTTCAACCTCTGCCGGGACGTCTCATGGTGGCTGTACCTACTTCATGCCAAAATAATAAAGATACTTCCTAACTTATTAGTAGCTGTGGCATAAAAATTAATTTTTTAAATTGGTATTTGAAGATAGTATGTATTTCCCATCTCTCATTCAGCTCAGCCTTACATTTGTTCACAAAAACATACACACTGTGTTTATGAGGTATTTTATTTTTCAGTAGGAAAAATGTTACAAAGAGTTGGTTCCAGGTGAGTACCCCAAAAGCTACTTGATTTTTTTTTTTTTTTTTTTTTTTTTGCAGATTTGGGGATTGAACTCAGACCCTTGCGCTTGCCAGGGAAGTGCTTATTCTACTGAGCTATCTCCCAGGTCCCAAATTTGTAATACTGTAAGTATCACTCTGAGTCATAGGCCCTGGGTATTGGGGACTACAAAATACAGAAGTAATGGATAGGCAGAAATAAAAGAGAATAATTTTTATTTTTCTTTTCTTTACAAGGTTGCACTTATGACAACTTTTGAAAAGCAGGAGGGCCCTTTCCCTGTCCTGTCCTTTGGGTCAGTCTGATGTTCTTATTTACTATCTATCTCATCCTTAGTGCTTTCTTGATGCTCTAAGCAGCCCCCCATGTACTTCCACATGGTATACCCTTTTTAAGAGTAGTTTGATTTTTACTGTCCTTCTTATAAATACTTTGAGTCCCTGAAAGTTATTGATATCAACCAATCACATTACCAACCCAGTGACTGAAAGCATTCTAATACAAAATTTGTGTTTATGTATATACTTACATATAAAAGGATATATAATATAAATAAGAGATATACAGGGATAGGTATATATTTTCCTTTTCCTTAAATGAAAATGCATATTAAATCAAATAAATTGGTGAAATGTAGAATACTCAGCTTAAAAAAAGATAACTGTAAGGTGAAAGGAAAGCTATTTCTCAGGGATGAATGACTAACTGGTATTTCTGCTCCCCAATCAGCTTGAGTTAGTCATGCTTTTTAACTTCCCCACCTTAATTTGTATCCAAAAATTCTGCCAATGCTTAATTTTTCTCTCCCTCTCTCCTATCTCTCAACAACTATTAGTACATGGCAAAGGGCTCCGATCACAGAGGGTGAAGGCAGAAGCTGCCAAATCAAGCCAATCAAAGTATCCTACTCCCAAGGTTATTGGCTCACTTTAAAACCAAAATAGGTACTGGTGCCTCAAAAGGCACTACTATAAGAAAAAATGATTTCATTCTCAGCAAATAAGCAGAAAGCCTAGAAATTGATATGTAAGATTGGTGTGATGCTAGCTGGGCTTGTCCATGTGAACAGTAATAATAGAAGACTTGTTAGCCACCTATGTTTCTATCTTTTTAACCTCTCTTTTACCTTGTCCCTGTAGTTATTCAGTTGTTTATTTTTCTATCCATTTCCAGGAAAAGGCATGTGGGACTTGGTATTACTCGAGGGAGTTGGGGGATAAAGTAGGAAGCAGTTAAATTCACAGCTCAGAATATCCGACTTTTAAGAAAAAAAAGGATTAACTTCTAGATTCCCAAAATATAGTTGATTTTTCTGATTTTTTTAGTTTATGAGTGTAAGTATTCATTCAACATCACAGATCTGTTCTAAGTGCAAACTTAGCAGCTCTGCTACTTACAGAGAAGGAAAGGTTCCCTTGAGTGTTTGTTAGAGTCTCCTCAGGGTAATGAGTCTACCTTCTGCTGTCTCACCTAGCCAGAAGCCTCCAAAACTTTTCACTTCCTCTTCCCATTTAAAGGTGGAAAAAAATACTAAGTGGGAATCTTGTTAGCAATTGGATTTCTCATTAAGAATGAAGGAACTACTATAGCTGGCAGCAGCAAGCCCTCTAGCATCACCCTTACCTGCTGTGTCTGCTGCCTCTGGATTGCTCTCACTTTGGGAACAGGGCTTTCTCTGGAGGAAGAAGACTGCTGCCGGGACCGGCTCCCATTCTGCACAGGTTCAGCCACTAAGGCTGCAGATGCCACTGACATGCTCCCAGTGCTACGTAAGGAAGCACTATGGGGCAGGGATGGGGGGGCTTTGGCTCGGGCACCTAGCCCAGCCTGGTCCATTTTTCGGATTTGTGTTTGCCCAGTACTGTTTTGTCGTGGCAGAGCAAGAGGTATGTGTCTGTCTGACATATTGTGCCGTCGGGAGAAATCCTCACTCTGAGTGCTACGTTTGGTGAAATCTTCCATGCTGCTATTGCTGGGTCCACTGAGTTTGAAGTCTTCACTGTTACTTTGGCTTCTAGAACTGGCAGTGCTTAGGTTCTCCAAACTGGAATCGACAGAGGCCTTTGGCATTGCTGGAATAGGATTATTGAGGTGATAGACTGGATTCTGGAATGACAAGGGCTGTAGACTTCCTGGCTGGTTCAAGGCTGGATGCAGGGGCCTTCTCACTTGAGGTGCACTCTGGGGAGTGCTCTGGGTTTCCCGCAGTTGTTTGATGCTGGCCACCTGGGTTATAGAAAGCTGGCTTCCCGTCAGGCGCATAGGCACATCAAGAATGACAGATGTGTGCTCTACCTGAGCACCGTGAGTATCCTGGAGATCCATGAGGGAGATGCTTCGACCATTAGGAAGGCTATTTTCTTTTTCATCTTTTTCAGAATACGTCATGCTCTGGGAGGAGGCCTGCTGAACTAGTAATAATGTTTTTCCCCTGAAATAACTGTCTGTGTTGTCCTGGCTTGGAGATTTTAGTTTATGCAAATCACTGTGAAAAAAGAAAGGACCCTGAATTACTCTTGAGCAGAACTCTACACAGTTAACATTCTTCAGTTTGGGTACAGGAGCCCTACTGAAGTTTTGCAGGCCTAGTGTGGAGACTTACTTTTCTTTAGAAACTCAGGTCTCATCATTAAAATTCTTAGAATAGAAGCCAGCATTTCAGTTTTCTCCCAAAGGTGGAGAATAACACCATGTATACCGTCCCATTGCTGTGTTTAATTTTTACTACATTTCTAATAATTTCCTATTTAGAAAGATTAGTGTACCTCCTAAGGTACTAGAATTCACACTTAATTAGTTCTGTCATAACCTTTAAGAGGAAAAGCTCTGAGTAGACAACCCAAGGATTCCTGTTAAAAGCACAATATCAATCTATGAAATGAAATCTAAATCCAGATGATCTAAGCAGCTATGAAACGGTATGAACTGAGGGTGTCCAGAGTTTTTAATGCTATACTGACAGAAGTTTTATAAATTCTTGCTCTTCCATTAAGCAGGACATAGAGTTCTATATACATTTTCTGAATATAACCCTATCCCATCATCACAGAAATAAGTTATCCTAAATTCTGTGCACTATGACAAACAACTGAGTTGACCTCAGATGATTCTTTTCAGCTGCTCATACCTTTATAGTTGCAAATTCAACAAATAAAAAGATTTCTGCTAAATCTAAATATTCTCACTCTTTGAGACAGTTCAAAATTTCTCTTTCATACCTGTCAGTAGGGTCTTCAAATATTTTCTGCAGCCCAGAAGAAAGGCTTCCACTGACATTTGGACTGGAGTTATGGTCAGTGAAGCGTCTCAGTTGCTGTTGTATTGGCGTAGGATTAGTCAGAGACTTGGTAATATCAGCGAGAACACGGGGGAGAGGCCCCAATTTTGCCACGGTTGCCTGTAGGAAGGAATTTTCACCCTAATTGGATAAGGAGCATTGTGACATCCACCACAGATTGTTTTTGGGGAAATGAGGCCCATTGATGGAGGGGTGCAGGTTGGAGGGAAGGGTAGGTATTTGCATATGGGAGTGGCAAGTTCATAATGCATTGTTATGGAGCAGCAGAACCATGGCGTCGAGATGAATGGAGGAGGCGAAACAAGGTGCAGCAGACATTGGGGAAAGAAAGGGAAACAGAAATTAGGATTATGCAAATAAAAATTAAAAGACATGCTTAAACAATGAAACTACTGCCATTCCAACTAAAATAGGCATGCAAAGCAAACTACATTTTTGTGTGGCTAATAGACCAAATAGAGAAGGGGAGGAACCAAATACCTAATCAAAAGGAACTTCAATACTAGTGGGTTGGCTGATGTGATGAAACTTACAAAGAAAAAGGACCATGTGAGAAAAGAAGTGCATGCCAACATACAGGAAGGTGCTGCATTCAGGAATCCACAACACAGCAGGGCACACAGTTAGTTGATATTGTTATCCAGTAGCCCAGTCAATCTTGGGTCCCCTGACCCACTTCCATCTTAGTTCTCATTAAGAAGGTAATTTTTTTTTTTTTAAAAACAACAAAAATAAGTAAAAATCCCTCTATATGTCTAGATGTACTACATCTCAAAATTAGATAGTAACAAAGGAGAAGGTATATATATACAAAAATAAGCCTATTGAAAAGACCCTAACTTATAAAGCAGGCCTTATTTCACAAAATAACAATATGTGCATACCACTGATAAAGTTATTAAAAAAACTAAAATTTTTTGTTGGTGGTGTTTTTAGGCAGGGTTTCATTATGCAACTCAAGGCTGGCCTCACTCACAGCAATCCTGCTGCCTATGCCTCCTGTGTGCTGGGATTACAGGCAAGTACCACTATGCCTGGCCAAATTATAACTTTTTAGTACAGGTATTATCCATTTCAATCAGTTTTTTTTTTTTTTTCTTTAGGGGATTTTTATTCTCATAGGGTTTCATGGAATCTCTCAGTAAGTTAGTTTTACATGGTTGCCTTTGGACCATTTTTGTCTTCTCAACAATCAACAGACTCATACCCTCCTCAAAAGGATACAATGCCATCTACAGAATGCCTGTACCTGCTCAACAATGCTGAGCTGGTTCATATTGAGGGAACTTATCCTCAACACAGCTTCAATTTAAGATATAGCTAGCATATCTAAAAAGTGAAGAATGGGTTTTAGAGGATAAGAAATGATTATTTTATAAATGTTTAAAGCACCAGTGGACACACTATTTTCTATTCTTTCTCAGGACAGTGGTCCTGTAAGTTTTATTCATCTGCAATTTTTATTAACACATTTTTACATGTAATAGGAAAATTGAAGAAAGGAAACAAATCCTCATCACAACATAGTTTTGGAAGATAAACACCAGTAAACTATATTTTATTACAAAAATCTATGCTTTGCTGTAAAATTCCAGAAGGAAAAAGTAATTGGCATACTTTATAATTTATTCATTAATATAATGTATGATAAAATTTAGTGTACAGATAGAAAACAAATGATTGAAATATTGATTTCTGTGTCACATCTGTAGAAAAGCCAGTATCAATATCAGGATTTTCAGATTTTATGTGTGACATCAGCACTAATAGTTATAAAGTTCCTGATCACCACCTACAAAAAATTTCATGAGTAAAGGTACTTAAACATGATAAACTATTTTCTAAGTCTTCACTGTTTTTAGCAGTTCCTAGATGAGTTTTCATCTTATTCTATTACACATGAATGAAAATGCAAACACCAATATTTTATATTAGCTTCTAGGCAAGTTTTCAGATATGTACTGTATGTGTATGTATATGAATATTTCATTGATTCAGGTAATTATTAAAGAATATATTAATAGTTTCATGGCTTTCTAGAATCTCACAGCTGTGGAGCACATATTTTTTTAAAGGTTGCTTTTAACTAGCAAAATAGGTGAGTGTTACCACTCATAGATATGCCCCCAAATTCAGGTACACTAAAGTTCTCTGTCTCCCATTTCCCATTAGTTCTCCAGCCTACTTTACCTTATCAAGTTGGGAAACTACTTCCCACAGTAAGGAATGCAAAACTGAAAGCTCTCGGCCCAGATCAATGTAACCATCAAAGCCTGGAGTATTTGAGATGGTGTCTGGATTAGAGATCTCCAAAAGAAAGCGCTTCATTCCACCCCATTCATGTTCTAAAAAATCATTCATGAATGCCATGTATTCCTCTTTGTTACCGAACCTGAAGTGGAGGGTGAGAAAATGAGAAAGAACATATTCAAGGAAAGAGACTGATCATTTTGAGTTGATTTTACACTTAAACGTATACAATTCTTTTATTTGGTGGAGATAACAACTAATCTTGTTTCTCTGTAACTGATAAGAAAAAATTGTTTTTAAGGTGCCAGGGACTAAATCCAGGGCCTTTCATATACTAGACAAATATTCTACCATTGTGTACCCTGCCCTACAACGCACTTTCTTTTTCATTTTTTTCCTTCTTTCTTTCTATTCCATTTCCTTCCTTCCTTTCCTTCCTTCCATTCCATTTCCTTTCTTCCTTCCTTTTCTTCATTCCATTCCCTTCCTTCCTTCCTTTTCTTCACTCCATTTCCTTCCCCAAGGCCTTTGCACAAAATTATATCTCTAGTCCTTTTAAAATTTTTTGAGATAGTCTTACTAGGTTGCCAAGTTTCCAGGTTCTGTTATATGTTAAAGTAATATTAGGAATATATGAAGTCTCTGGCCTCAGCCTTCCAGAATGCTTGGGATTTCAGGCATGCATCATCATACCCAGTTTCTAAAATGTACTTTCTTAATATTACTTTAATACATACCAAAACATCTTTTTTTTGTGGGGGGAGGGGAGAGACAAGGTCTCACTATGCAGTTTAGGCTGGCCTGGACTCACTATGTGGCACAGACTGGCCTCAGACTTGTGTTGATCCATTTGCTTCACCCTCCTAAGTGGCAAAAAAATCTTGAATAACTTTCTGTTCTCTGCTAGGGATCAAACCCTGGTCCCTGCATCTGCCTAAGAAGGTGCTTTAACCCACTGAGCTATGTGACCAGCACATGCAATGAATTTTCAAAGTGTGAATTTTTCTCTATTTCTTAAAATCACTTTCTATAAATTATAAAAAAAATGAATTTACAGAGAAAAAGATGGAAACAATGAAAAGTAGAAAGAAAAAAGTGTGGGTGCCTCCATTCAACTAGCATATATATTTGGTACATTTGCTTTCTCCTACATTTGTTTCAAAAAATTTTAAGGCTATGAAGAAGTTGAAAGAATATACAATAAATAACCATATGCCTCTCATTTATATTAACCAAATGCTTAACATTTTGCCAAATTTGCTTTCATTTTTTCTATATATACACACATAGGGCTTTTTTCTCTGAACCATTTTAAACTAAGTTACAGACATCATCTCTAAATACTTTAGCACCCACTTTTTCAGATTAAGGAATATCTCTTACATAAACCAATGCCATTTTTGCACTAAAATTTTTGGGAACATTATTCATGAATCGTTGTACATGTAGTCCATATTTATTCCAATAATCATCTCCCAAATAACTTTTTGAGATTCTATTTTGCTCCAGTTTTAAGACCCAAGTGTTTTTCAAGTATTGTATCAGGTCTCTGGATCTATTTCTATTATGTGCATTTTTAGTAACATCTTTCAGGAAGTGGCTAGGCCAGTTGTTGTAGATCACAGAACTAATATAATTTGTCAGACTGTTCTTCCTAATCCTTTTATACTTATTTTCATGTTTTTATACTGCTAGAATAATAGCATTTACCTTGTTTTATCCTGTTCTTTTTTTAAATTAGTACTTTTCATTTCCTGTATTACTGGGTGTTCTTTGCAAAAACTGAAGTGGTACACATTTCCTATTGAATTTGAATATAGGAATATATATATATATATATATATATATATATATATATATATAATTCAATAGAAAATATGTACCATCTTTTGTTTAAGATATAGGTTATCTCTATTTTTTTTATTTTTATTGCTAACATAGAAGTATGATATCTTGAATGATGCCCCATCTATCCTCTTTTTTTCTTGTTTTATTAGTACTTGTGTGCAGTACATGTTTACATTTCTCATGTGACTGCAATTCCTACTTTCCCTTTCCCTGCTTCTTCCTCTCTTCATTCCCTCCCTTCGTGCTTTTGTATATGTTTACATTCCTTGAATGGACATGTACAAAATACATCCCAATTTCTTTTTTCATCTCTTATTCCTTCCTCCCCTCCACTACCTCCATCTCTTGATCCTTCTCCCCTTTGAGATTGATCTGCCTCTCAACTCCCAATTGTCTATATTTTGTTTTGCTCTTTTTCTTTTTACTCAGTTTCTCATATAAGAGAAACAATATGATAATTTAAGATTGTGTGTCTGACTTACTTCACTTAATGCTCTGGTCTAAAGATGAGTCCATTTTTCTACAAATGACTCAAATTTATCTTTTGTTATGGCAGAGTAGTACTCCATGGTATGTGAATACCACATTTTCTCTATCCATTCATCTGCTGATTAATATGGGCTGTTTCCAAGATTTATCTATTATGAATGATGCCTCACATATTTTTTGAACTATCTGTTATGTTGTTATGGTAACATCACCTACTTGGCAAAGTTGGCCAGGTTCTGAATGACCTTGGCAATAAGAGTTAGAGTCCGAGACGTACGGTCATCAGGATATTCCTGCATAAGGTTGAAAAGACTGGGAGACATAATGGCTGGGCAAAGAAAACGGAGAAACAATGAGGCACTAATGAGTCGCTCACTGATGTCTTGCTTGCCTCGGTTCAGGCACTGCTGCTTCCATGATGCAAATACTTCTTTTAGCTCACGAGGGAAAACACTGAAGAAGGGAAAAAGATACTCAAACCTCTAAATATAAAAGTATTATAACACACAAAAGCACAACTGATCCCACTCTGATTCAGCAAACCTCTGCTCTAGAGCCAAACCTTGAGGACCTAGTAGATACCTAGGGAGGACGCTGTGCCTAATTCATGTCTGAGGACTGGTGGAAAATTCACAGAAGGCCAGATGGGGACTGGAAACTGAAAGCTATAAAACCTTAGATTAGTATAAATTTAGTTTTGCAAAGTTGGAAAATGGTATGAGGCTCCTGACTAAACCATCTGTTTAATATAGCTCACCATAATCTTTCTAAAAATTGTTCATCAAAAATCTTCCAAAATCTGACTAATTACAAAGGATAAGGCAATGATCAAATTCATGAATGCATTTGGTCAACACTAGTAAATATTTTAGAAAGCTAGCAGGATGTAGTAGTAACACTATGGGAAACATTACTTAGTCAATTTGGAAGTACTTTTGCTTAGAATGGAGTCTTAGGGAAACTTTCTATTTTTCCCCCAGGTCTTTTCGGGAAAGTCTGATAATGTTTGTAAAGAAAAACATTAGTTTCATAATTAAGATTTCAGCATGGACACCAGCTTACCAGTAAGAGTTGATGATCTTGCAGAAAGCCAGCTCACAACACATTTTTAAATTGCTCTGATGGTCTATCAGCTCACTAGATGAGCACTTGCTGGGATCTACTTCACAGTTCTCATCTGATTCATACAAAGCTTTGATGAACTCCCCTATGTGAAAAGAGAAGATGATAGGCAGTATAACTACAAATAGTGTATATAAAGTCTTCCTGAGCAGAATAAAAGGACTTTCAATTTCTGTCCTAAAGAGTATAATAAGGAACTCTTTTTCTCATATGTGACATAGAGGTGACATACTTGACAAAAGACTTCCCACAAACTCTTTTTCTCATATGTGACATAGAGGTGACATACTTGACAAAAGACTTCCCACAAAGTTGTTTCATTGGTTTGGAACCAGTAATTATCATACCCTACAATAGCATGTTTATTTTCCTTATTTTGGAAGTAGGATAACAGTAATCACTAACATCAACATTACAGTATTTATAAAAGTAGTAACAATGACTTTAAAAAGTATAGTATCTTTTATCAGAAACTAAAAATACTTAATTAGCATGAATTTATAATTTGATAAAAAGCTTTCTTTACCAGGAATACTATTACACTATTCTAGCAAAACAAACAACCCAAAGTTCTCTTTAATAGTTCCTTAAATAAGGTGTTAGGATCTAATGTTGATGTCAAACAGATATAAGCAAGGCTCTGCTGGCTTATCTCTTATAGTAGAAATAGTCACTTAATCTAGTTCAGAATTGTTGCAAATCTATGAGCACTTGCTGGGATCTACTTCACAGAATTTACTTCCTAAATTCTTTTCCATAAAAACTTAGCTTAGAAGTCCTGTTCATAAAGCTTATCCCTTTAGCCACATAACAGTGAACTCTGAGCAGCATGTTTATGTACAGACTATGCTGAGCACTGCTCAGGCAGGTATTTCACCCAGTCAATTCAAGTACTGAATATACTTGATAAAATTGTCATTTTTATATTTCCTGTTGTATTCTTATAAATATTAATGAAAATATGCAACTTTTGGTTATTTTATGTTTAAATCAATTTTTTTTTCTTGAATCTTTTGTCAGCCTTCTCCACTTTTTTTTCTCTTGACATTAGGGATCAAATCCAGGGACCGTGCATGCTGAACATATGTGCTATCATCAAGCTATACCTTTGACCCCTGTGCCTTTTGGTATTCTCCGCTCTATTGGTATCTAGGAATAAGATAATTAGAATTCCTGGTTTTCTTTCACTTTTGCATTCCTCTTGATTTTTTTCTTCAATACCACAAACTCAGGTAAACTGTAAGATGTCCTTGGCTCTATTCTTTTCTTGCTTTGGTAATCTCATAACTTCATTTAACTCCCTCACATGGGTTAAGTTAGTTACAAATGTTTAAAAGCCTACTAGAACAGATGTCTTGGCTAGCTTTCATACCTACAATCACTGAGATTTCCTATCAGAAATTCAAATTGTGTATCTGTGAGGTGGAAATGTCACTTCCCTTTTTAAAAGCCTACTATTTGTATGGGCCTATTTCTTTTTTTATTTAAATTTTTTCTTCTTTTTTTAAAAAAATGTATTGGGTACAGGGTCTCCATACACAGCTCAGACTTGTAGCGGTCCTCCCATTTTCAGCCTCTCTACCCCTGGGATTATAGGCATGTGCCATCATGCCTGGTCTCGATGGCTGGCTGGGGTGGGGAAAGGAGCATGGGCCATAGCATATGTTGCCGGGGGCTCAAATGTTAGGCTTAAAAAACTTGGTTCTAATTATTTCCTAACCTTTTGTTGCTGTTCACTTACTTCTTTTGTATCATTTTTCTTTTTTTTGCCAGGGAAGCACTTATTCCACTGAGCCATCTCCCTGGCCCCTGTATCATTTTTCTACTAAAAGGATTTGCACTATCTATGCCTGGTTTTAGTTTATGCTTTTTTACTTATGCTTGTGTTCTTTGTTTAAGCACTGCCCTCCCCATTTCCTGCCATTGCCCTTACCCAACATCTGTTTTATTATCTCCTTTCTACCCTTCAAGTGATCCATACAACAAAGCATCTTTTGACAGGAAACTTGGGAAGTCTACCAAGCTGGAATTAATTTTTAAAGATTCTTTGAGAAAACAAAGGATTTATCTCCTTTTGGTTATAGGGATAATCCTTTCCTACTTCCTTATATCCTAAACTCTTTGAGAATAAAAAAAAATGTGTACAGTCATTCAATATATCTTTACAATCTACTTGACAGTCACATACAACTGTTAAGCAGTAGAAATTTAGCCAGTTCAAAACAAAATGTGTGATAACTGCAAAATATACACTCCATTTCAGAGTACAAAAATGTTTCTTTAATAATCCTTATATTAGTTCTTAAATATTTGGATACCATCCAGTGAAATAAAATACATACAGTACTGATTTTACTTCATTTTTCTTATCCTTTTTTGTGTATGAGAAAATTTAAATTATTCAATAAGTACACAAAATTACATGGTTTATATTGTGTTTTTACAAGACAGTGCTACATGACATTCTGTGTGAAATACAGAAAATGGAAATAAACTTAATTGTTTCAAGAAACTCAAATCTGCTCTACAATAAAAATGGTTAATACAATGCCTTTTCCATTAGCTAATGACTGAATGAATGACCAAATGTGGAACTGTGAGCAGTCTAGTCTCTAAGAACTAATAATAGGACTCAAATTAGTTACATAAAAAAAAAGTTTAGAGACTTTGAAAGGCAGAAATTAGGAGTTGTGGGAACTGGCAAGTTTTTTTTACTTTTGATTAGTTTTGTACACATGATACCAAATGCTAGGTTAAACTTTCAAGACTTTAGTAATATATCTGTATTATGATAGAATTACTCAACAGTTTAGGTAGAAACATGCTTCATCAAGTCTAGTAGTGATATCCACTGTTGTTACTGTATATCTCTCTTACAAAAGTTGTATATGCTAATGTCCTATTTCCACCTATACTACAATGAACTATTGTTTCTCCACTGATTAGTATGGAGCCTATTACAAATGAAACTTAAACCCATAGACTTTAGTGAACTGAACTAAATAACATGGAGTTTGAACTCAATTTGTCACATAAGCATGAATTAAGTTAAAAATAAAAAGGAGAGAAAATAGTTATTTTCCTCTTTCATACCTAGTGCATCATGAAGATATTGTTGTCCCACCAACTTGAGGTATTCTTCAATGGATTTTGTGGCAATGGTGTTCTCTCTGAAGATCAAGACATCATGCTCTCCACAACGATCCACCTCAGACATCACCAAGTCAGTCAAAAAATCCTGGTAGAATAATGTTCGACCAAGCAGAAAGCAACTGAATAAATAGTAACACTGAAGGTACTGAAATATCAAATATGCTGCTTTAAGAGTTCAGAATGCTGCTTTAAAGGTTAAGCTACCCAATTCAACTGGGAAGAAAAAAGTCAAGATAAAAACCCTATGCATCAGTACCCTACGAGATCTTCAGATTTCCTGGTTTCTGTTTAGCTTTTCAGCCACATCTGGTAACATGCCTTCTGCATTGTATTTTAGCCTCTGGGGCCTTTTTCCCCCCTCTCATACCAGTCACTCTTTATACATACAAGATTCTTTCTCAAGCACCAAGCCCCTTGCTCAGTTCTGCTCCAGCCCCTCCAACACTCCTGTTCCCAGTGTCAGGAAACTAATTTCTTGGACCTTTTGGCTCTTAGCTCACATATCATTTCTCCAGCAAAGCTTTTTCTTACCAGCACTGCCCATCAACTCCACAAGTCAGGCCTACTTGCTCCATGCTCTCATAACACCAACTATGTCTTCATCCTTCACACTTTTCACTGCAATCATACAATTATTCCTCTAATATTTTGATTCATGTTTTTCCCCCCAGAAAACTGCAAGTCTGATAAGGTTAAGGCATATCAATTTTTGGTTACCAACATATCTCTAGCATCTAACAATTTCTGGTAGGAATTAATATTCAATACATAACAGTTACAAATTGGCTTATAGTATCAACACTGAATTTCTTCAATGTTAATTGAAGCCATTTTTCAAGGCTATCATCTGTCTGTCCATCCATTCATCCATTTATCCACCTACCTATCCACCCATGGAGAAGAAAATCATACAGGGAGAAATAACCTCTGAAGAAACAGCCTCTTTATTCCTCAAAAGTACCAAAAGAACTTGAAGTAGAATTCAATGCTTATTGTCATTTGGCTTGAAATGTGATAGCATTATATAGTTGAATATTGTATATTTACTGGATATTTTAAGGGCTTTAAAAACTAAAACAGAGGCAATATGCAAATTTTACATACTTCATACTTTAGCATTTAATACACTAATGGATTTACACTGGAGCAGCTCAATAGTCTAATAAGAGTTCTGGGTCTAAAAATCATTATTAAAACACATGTTAATGGGGACTGGGGAGATAGCTCAGCAGCACTCCTCAGTTTGAAAACTGGTACCACCCCCTTTCCCAAAAAAGTATGGTCATGGACAGGAGGGAATTTTGGTGGTAATGGCAACATTTTCTATCTTGATTTAGATGTTTGTTTCAATGGTGCATAATCTGTCAAATCTTACAGAACTCCACTTTTAGCTGCTATAGTATATTGTAGGTATAGTTGCTATAGTAAATTGTATGTTAATCAATTAAATTGTTTCAATAAACTCTTATGGATAAGCTGAATCTGCAGGAAATGAAAGCAGAAATAACCCCAAAATTTCAAATATGAGACTGAAAATTTTAATCATATCTTACCTCAAATGTTAAACTTTCAAATGACAGAAAGTTCAAGATTATTTTCAGTAAATTCAAGCACAAAAATTATAATCAATAGGAAGGCAATCAAATAAGGGAGCAAATAGATAATATATCTATGATATGTTCTATTTTATGATTTATATCAAGAAATTCTGAGTTTAATCCCCAGTTCCACCAAAAAAAATTAATAGCACTTTACTTTTTGGTTCTAAATAAATCTAGGTGTCAACATTTCTAGATTTGAAGTTCAATTTTATCATGATCAGCTCGCTTTTATACTGGAGACTCAGTAAAGTAAATACACCTCATAGGTAGAGATTCAATTAACTGGTGGTTGTTCTTTCTATAATAATTTCTCTTTTTCTGTCTTCTTCAATTTTACTTTTTTTTTTTTTTGGCAGAACTGAGGATTGAACTCAGACCCCTGTGCTTGCCAGGGAAGTGCTTATTCTACTGAGCCATCTCCCTGGCCCCTCAGTTTTTACTTTTATCCAGGAAAAGGATATAAGACTATCATGAAACAGCTACCAATTGTATAATATCCCTTTGCAATTTTACTCCAAATATAGATTTTTATCCCCATGATGAATCTTGCTAATACTTAGTATGTTTCTTGAATACCTCCTTTAGCACCACTATTTAATCTTAAATTATAGTAAGGCAGAAAGCCATCACATAATGCCCTAGAACAATGGTAGAGAACCTATGGTACACACACACACACAAACAGTACGCCATTTCTATCACTGAAAATTCTAAAAAGTTCTTCATCACTGCCCTAGAATTAAAAAGAATTTGAATATGATGTGAGGTTAACATATAAATCCAAGTGATAAAGAGATGGTTGTGGTATCTATCTTTTATGAAAGTAGATTTTCAATGAATATTGGTTTCTCCATTTTACTTCTTTAGATGTGTTTTTTTTTTTGAGACAGGGTCTCGCTATGTAGTTCAGGATGGCCTTGAACTTACTATGCAGCACAGGCTGTCTAGAACTCTCAGTGATCCTTTTGCCTCAGACTCCCAATAGCTGGGATTACTAGTGTGGAACCACACCACACCATACCTAGCCACTTCTTTAGTTTTATAATCCTCATCTATTCTGGGTTGGCTAATAGGCTTCCCTCTTAAAACTTTTTTCTTTTTGTGACCAAAAGCAAAGTACACTTCTCTAATTTGGATCTCCACAGTATTCATATCTTATTTCTTTGTAAAAGATAAGGAAGAGTTTCCAGATAACACAAGTGTTTCCCTTTCCTACTTACCTTGGCTCTGCCAGTACTTTGAAGAATATGCACTAAGGCACAAGCCAACTCTTCTTTATTTCTCACACTAATTACTGGCTCAAGGACAGAACATAACATGGTATAGTTGCTGGTGACAAATTCTGCAAATTCTTTGTATTGCTCCATAGGCAGAATGGTGATAGTTTGGAAACGTGACTTAATTCGAATAGAAGGTCCTCCTGTCTTCCCTTTGTTGGGTGTAGGTGTACTCACTGGATACCACTTTTCTACAAATTGACGGCCAGTAACACTAGCAGTAGGGATGTTGACCAGTCCTACATAATTGTTCTTGTCTTTTTTCTTCTTTTTTTCCACATCCTTATAAATGTGGACTGTGATGCTGTGAAGAGGTGGAAGGCTATAAAATTCAAAATGTTCACCCCAAAAAATATTGTCTGCTTTGGTCTTGCTGGTTGTACGAGCAAAGAGGGTATCATCAAGGCACAGTTCACAGAAATATTTCTTTTTAGGGGCAAGGTCCTTGGCTTCAATGATCCATAAACGGAGAACATTTTCAGCTCTTCTGCAATTGTCCTATAAAGAGGCAACAAAGTTGAATTTGAGAGCCAACATTCCAGAAAGAAAACATTTCCACTTAAAGTGAAAGCTGATTATGTATTAAAATGAAAGGGAGTTGATACATAATGAAAAGGGTTGAATGTAAGTAAAAATGGATCAGAATCTTAGAGAACCACAAATACTCTATTTTCCTTGAGCTGAAATGCCATTTTATAACAGCTGTGGCAAATCTTTTGATAGCCAACTTCGTGACAACTGAAATACTTTCCTACAAGTATAAAAATACGTAACAAACTTGTGTTCTAGTCCCTTTTCGATCATGAACTAGCTTATTACATGTGTAAGTTATTTGAATTTTCTGAGTCTTCTTACCCAAATTGACAAATTCATAGTAATAGCCACAGTAAGATTATTTTTAGTATGAAATATTCACATATATATATATATATATATATATATATATATATATATATATTAAAACTGTTCAGCTCTTTAATAAAAATTAAGATATTACCACTATATTTGCCTTCTGCTAAACTACTCTTCTTTGCAAGGTGGATACATTTTTAGATATTCAAGGCCACTATTACCTTATTTGGTTGAACAGTCCTTCGAAGGTTTTCCATCCACTTGTCTCTCTCTGAAGCAGAGTTACAGCTGAAACATTTACTTCCACTTAAATAGGTGACCTTCAACATAAAGATTACAAATAATGAAAAGGAAATGTAAGATTTGGGGATTTATTTTCTTAATTCTATCAATAAGTTAGGGACATGTTCTCAATTCAAATCATAATAAATGAATGGAAATGAATGAATGAATCTAAAATGATCTTAGTTTTGTGATATCTAAATTTATCCCTGCTCTTTGTATTTTTCTTTGTATATAGCACCCATTTTCATTTCCAGTACAAGAATAAAGGCCACCTAGAAGTCAGAAAAATGAAAATCAAAAACTTGCCAGGCCAGATCTTAAATTAACTGCAAATTCAATTCTGAATTAATAAAAAATGATCAAAATGGAAAAGTTTCTAAAAAAGATTCCTCAAGACTACCTTCATTATAATATTATAGAAGGCTGCTAAAAGACATTGAAAAGTTAACTGTGCTGAATTACTGTCTTTGGAATTTATCTCTCCACTAGGCAACTACCCTGTTGATTATCAGTCATTTACTATGTTAGCCTAACCACTATTATTATTATCCTTTAAAAAATGATACATGATAAATAAAAAAAGATACATGATGCTTAGTATGTCATCTATTGAACTGAGTCCCACAAATAAGGAAAGTGATTTTTAATAAAAAGAGTACCAGTAATGACCTGCCCAAATTGCCAAAGTCTACTCATATATTAAATCAGCTTGGGTTATAATCCAATAAACCAGCTGGGCATGGTGGTGCATGCCTGTAATCCTAGCACTTGGGAGGTTGAGGCAGAAAGACTGCCATGATGTGACTCATCCATGTAGCTGACACTGACAAAGGATCTACAAACTGTGTTACAGCATTTCAGGCTAAATCCTGAGGGGATTTGACTGATCTTATCAGATACAAAAGCTATATTTTTTTGTTATATAGGTCTTGTTTTATTTTGGTCTTAACCATCTAGCATAAAAGTATAAAAACGAAGTTTAAAAAGTAAAGTCGTATTAGCATACTGAGCTATAAAAGGCTCAAGTCAACAACTTTTGACAATGCCAGTCTTATGGAAAACCCACTACTATTATGGACTACTGAATTATATTAGAATATTTTGCTGAATTCATGTACCTACAATATTTAAATGACAATGGAACACCCTTCTCTGACAAAACAACAAAAAACGGGATACAAATGAAGGACCATTTTGTATCTGTGTATTCAAAATAGGATAGATATATAGCTACATTCTCTTAATTCAATGAACAGAAAGATTTGTTCTAATAGTGTTTGTGGACAGGATATCATGTCTGCATCTTGTACAATGAATAACCACTAAGACAACAATATGCAATGTATTAATTAATGAAACTGTCCTACTAATCCTTTTGGAAACTATCTCATTGCTATTTGTTTCTCAATAAAATTATTAAAAAAAAGAAAGATTGCCATGAATTTGAGGCCAGCCTAGGCAACAAAAGTGAGTTTAAGGCCAGCCTGAATGACATAACGAGACCTGTTAGGGAAAAAAAATCCAATAAACCAGAACAGATTATATACTTTGTCCACTATGGAAATCTCATGTGACTAGTGAGTACTTGAATCCTGTCCTGGCTAGCCTAAATGTGCTGCCAAAGTTGCTTTGAATATTTAGTATTAAAATGTTAAATACTGATAATTTTTATATTATGTGTTGAAATATTTGGGTTAAAATTTTTATCTATAGATTGCATCATATTTCTGGAACCAAATTATAACATCTAACCTAGGACTCTTATTTACTATTTGCACGCAGGTGTGGCCTTCAAATGTAATATGTAAATAGCCTATTGTGCACATTTAATAAGGGAGGAAGTAATGACCTTACAAAAAGTAATACTCATAATTTTCTGGTAAAGGAAAATTTGTTCATTCAAGAAATTAGATACCTGTAACACAATATGGGCCAGGACAGGAACAGGGATTACAGAAATAAGGAAGACCTGTTCTGCTCTTGTTGTAGTCAGAAAAATTAGGTTTATTTCTCAAAATAATGTTAAGGGGCTGGGGAGATAGTTCAGTAGGATAAGTGCTTGCCTGGAAAGCACAATGGCCTGAGTTCAATCCCTGGTTCCATCAAAAAAAAGTCGAAATAATATTAAAACTGGGGACTTAGAAGTCCAGTAGAAAAATAATAAAATATTACAAAGTAGGTGATATCAGTTATCAATACAAAAAATTAAACATATTAATAAACTATTGCTAGTCTGTGCCTCTGCTGACAATATAGTAAGTACCTATTTCTTGGGGAAAGCAGACAAAGCCAAAGAACTGAGATGCTATCATTAAGAACTTTGGTTACTAACACAGCCAGATTATATTTAAATTATTATATATTATATTAACTATATTTAAATATAATTAGGCTTCACATTTCATTTTTTAGCAAGTGAAAACAAGTTTAAGATAATATAATTGACAATACAACAGCAATGAAATCACCAAATTACTTGCAATAGAAATTTTGTTAACTACTCCCTTTTTTCTACATTATTTACCTCAAAGCAGAAGTCTTGTCCAAGGATGCTACTATGGAGCGGTTTCACTGACACAGGCTCCCCTCTACCAAGATCCAGACATTCCACTGCACTGCATGGGCTGAGCAAAGATTCATGGGAACGTGATTCTTTTAATTTAGGTAGCCCACGAGACCTACAAATTGAAGATACTTAAGGTATTATTATTTGGCCAACAAGGGAATGAAGGGCTAATTGCAGTGGAGGATATGATAAATGTACAAATGTCTAATGTAAAAAATAAATGGAATAATTAAGAATCTATAATAACAGTAACTACAGTCACATGAAATACATTAACTATATATATAGTTAATGTATATATGTATATAAATACATTAACTGTATATATATATATATATATAATAGTAACTAAAGTCACATGAAATACATTTTTGAACGCATGATAACAGATTAACTTTTACTCATCTCAAGAGAGTCTAAAACTCCTTTACAAACATTATTTTAGACTCATTTCTATACTGGAAAATGGGAAAAAATATACTACAGTGTTCCAGCTTATCTTACAAATAATTTTTTATGCAAATATAGCATTAAAGGACATGTTATTTCTTATTTATTTATGTGACAGCCTCATCCTCATGTCACTGACAAAATATGTGGCTACACCCTTATTTTGTTTATTTTTGTATGGATTGAAACCACACACACAAACTCAGACTTTTTATCAAAAGACTCACTATGAACTTCAGTATTAATATCAATACAGAATAAAATGCCTTGAAGAAACTCATGAAAAATGTCAAATTCTCATAGAGAACAGATCTTTGTCAACACTGTTGAAATCAACATCTGGCTGATTTTATTTCCTCATTGTTTAAAAAAGATGGCTGGGAATCATGACTCCTGTCACTTTCTCCTTGAAAGAATTAGCATAATGTTCTTGATCCACAACAGGATGGCTAAGCACTTTTATTCAGTAATTATTGACTGAAACACCCATGATTAAATACATGTGTTTCAAGAAGTATTTATAAAGGATAAAAAGAAATGTCTGTGTAAAGACATTTGCTTAAAATATATTAAATAAGAAGCTTCAATCATTTCTTTGAAGTAACTAAGATAACTTTAAAATAGAATGAAATACTTAATGCCAGAGTAATATTCAATTAAGTTATAAAGTAATAAGATACACTAATGACTGCTTTCTCTTTGGTTTTCATTTTAACATTGTTTAAACTATAAAATAAGTAACATTTTAAGCAAAAGGTTTTTAATCTGTTTCTTTTTAAACACATACACATAACTTCATGTAGTTTTAAAAAATGTGTATTCTGATATTTAGCAATTTTTAAAGTAAAAAGGTCAACATTTATATTTTCCATTGATAATGTAAACTATTCACAGAAAGGATGTCACCTAATGTCTTGTACATAAAAATATGTCAATGTATCTGTTCCATATTTCCTTGCCTTTGCAATTCTGGGTAAGGCAATGATATTCTACAGTCAAATGCAGCAAATACAGCATATCAATTATAAATAACAAAATGCTAGTTTTTTGACTTTTAATTAAATTATATAATCTGAGAGAAAGGATACTACAATCTTTCTTAAGCAAATATAAAACAATTATAGTTCATCTTTTTCAATTGTTGCTGGAAAGAAGCCTCTTGTACTCTGGGGTGAGCTTCTCACCAGGCAAGATTAAGGCATAGTAAAAATAAGAGGAGGTAGAAAGGCTTACTTTCACTTCTTAAATTCTCTAGGAAAAGTTTCTAAAGTATACATTAATTTTATTTCAAATAAAATAAATGTCTACCTACATGAAGCAGTTGTACAGCCAGCTGGCAGTGCAACCCCAAATCATAGCGGTGCCACATATTCCGATATAGCAAGTCAGTTTCTGAGCTATCTCTCAGAAAGCAACTCTCTTTTTAGACGACAGAAACCAATAGAAAATGGTGTCCTTGCTGCCTTTGGTTACCGATACCATCTTTGAGTAAATGTTTTCCAGGTGTTATTCAAGTCTTCAACAGAAACGGAACAAAACAAGAAGTCATCTTTACCCAAGCCTGGCAAGACAGCTACAGTGTCTTCTCTTCCCTCAGGCTGCATTTAGCCCCTCTGGTAACACAAACAAGGTTCCTGGGCTCTAGGCTGGGCCTGTTACCATGGTGCTACACCTATAAGGAGATTAGAGCTGGAAGGCAGCAGGGAAAAGCAGCTGCAAGAGGATTCAGGGAGCATGCTTTGCTAACTGAAAACATGGCAAAAATCACAGTTCAAAACAAAGAAAGGACTGGTGAGACTCCTATGCATTTTCTTTAGAAGTTCTCAGTCAAAGGCTGAAGAAAAGAGGTTGAGGAAATGCTAGTGTGAGAGGAAAATCCCATTAAAAAGCTCTACTAAGGTCAAATCTTTGAAGCTTTATCTCATTTCACTCTATGTTCCCACCCTCCTACTAGAAAGAATTTCCTACATTGTACCTTACAAGCACAGTCTTTCTTTCATATCTGTTGTTTCCTTTCTAGTATTTGCCCTCCTTTACTAGTTCTAGGTATTATTTTACACAAATGTATTGGGTCTCCATATCTTTTCTTTCTTTGGTGAATGTTTAATAAAAATTCTTTTGGGGGGGACAGAGATATAGCTCTATGGCATAAGCACCTGTCTGGCTAATTCAAAACTCTTCCTAGTTACTGAAATTTCAATTAGTTCAGATTCTCCCATTATTTAATATGTGTATAGCGAGACATATGAACTGAAAGCCAAAGTCACTAATGTTCGACATTACTAATGACTAAATAAGAAATCCCTCCCTGTATTTGGCAGACAGCATCTCTCAGACAGAAGTAATTCCCACAGAGGCAAGATTACAGTAAACAGGAAGATCAAACAGCCTGGGAATGTCTCAAGGAGAAGGGAGGCATTATCTGTACAAGTATTTTGATATAAGAGCATTAGTAACCCCAAGTCTCCTCTAAATCATGTTTACCTCCTTCTGTACTTTAACATGAATTGATTTTTCCCAGATCTGTTAACTGCAGAGTTTTACCAGCCCTGTGGCACCACAGTTTACTTCTTTAATGTAAATTTATTAGGAGAATAAGGAGTTTAAAACAACTTTTCCCAGTACAATCTGACAATGGTGTTCAACAAGAAATTTAATCCTACCTCAAAAATGGATGTTTTTGAGTTTCTTGGTTCTCTTCCTTCCTGTTCCCCTGGCAGCCCCTCCCCATACCATCACCATGGAACTGTAATTCAGAGCTCTAATATGGCATTTTAAAAATTTAATAGGAAGCCGGGTGGGGTGGCACAGGCCTATAATCCCAGCACTCGTGAGGCTGAGGCAGGAGGATTGTTGTGAGTTTGAGACCAGCCTGAGCTACAAAGTGAGCTTAAGGCCAGCCTGAACTGCATAGTGAGACCCTGTCTCAAAAAAAAAAAAAAAAAAAAAAAAAAAAAAAAAATAGGAAACTGCTTCCCAGAGGGCAATTTTTCTTTTAATTAAGGAGCACTTAAAGTATTCATTACATTTGTGTTTCAAAGTCAGCAAACAATTTTGATTTTATATGCTCTAGCAAGGAAAGTGCTAAAAATCAAATTGGTCTTCTGATCAAAATTATCTACTGCTTCTTACAAGGCAAGACAGGCTCTCTGTTACTACAGCCAATGAGTATTACATTGCTTTACACTTAACCATTATGTGAAATGACTCTTAAAAGACGAAAGTGAAGAGCTGGGGATAGGGAGCCAACATACATGACAGCAAATATACTGATGGAGGAAAAAAAAAAACAGGAGTAAAAGAACTTCGTTAGCACAATTTCAAGTAAAACACAGCTGGATTTTCTCAGCTTAACCATTCAAATTTTTTTTTTAAGTCAAATTTTCCCCACATCTTCCAAGCAATGGTGCTTGGAAGTGCTAAGTCAATCTACCACATGTTTAAAAAGATTCAGTTATAAATTTAGGAACTGGGTAACTTTTAATTAAAATGCTTATTGCTACACAAAATCTTGGACTCCAATGCAGGTGAATTTCTGCTTGGCTTGGCAGTTATGATTCCAGACAACTTTATTGAATTCTTGAAAAGACAGCTCAGCTAGTAAGCTAGGTGCAGCAATATGCCTGTTTTAACCAGCATTCATTTATAAAGAACCCACTGTGTTGAAAATTTCCCAGGTGGTAATTAGAAACACTTAGTATCCTAATATTCTACCAACAAATATAGTCTCTAATGATTCTTTTCAAATATATATATATATATATATATATATATATATATATATATATATGTATGTGTGTGTGTGTGTTTAAAAAATAATTGTATCTCATTTTGGGAAAAATGCAGTTTTCCCTTTTTGTTGTTTTGTTTCCCAACAAAGTATTTTGTGAAAGCATTAAAAAATTTTAAAACAGTTTTAAAGGTTTTCCCCCTTCTATTACAGCATTTTCATTAGAGTTCTATTTGTGTACTAAAAACCACAAACAAACAAACCAGTGCCTTCCCTAAGGGTCCTAATAGTTCTTCCCTAATGGTACTGATAGTCAGTACCTAAAACCTGTTACTCATTGATTTTTATGTTAGTTAGCTTAAAAGCACACATTACACATAAAACTATTTGTGGAAGCACTGTAGATAACTGTAGATCTTTTTTTCCCTGCTCTCAATCTCGAGACAGCCCAGCTATAAGCCCAGCTGCTAAGAACAAATGAGGATATTTGTCAGCCTGAGATGTCATTTAAAATGAACAAACTCTGGTAAGAAATTCACTATCAGAAAAAAAGATATTTTCACAAACTCTGATACATATATAGGTAGACATCTGATGAAGATGGGCACAGAAAAAAAGACTATAAATATTAAAACACATTTTAGAGGATAGAAAATTCAACTTGTCTCAATATAATAGACACTATGGAAAAAGGTCTTTACCAAAACAGTACCATGTTACAATATACTATTTTGTCTTTAAGTTATGGAGTAAAATCTACTAGTACCTATTTAACAAATTAAATGTAAACAAAGCTATGTTGAATTAATAACACATGAAACTAAACTGAACTAATTCATAATCCAACTCAGTTAACATACTAGATAAGAATGAGTGGACAGACTAATGCATTTTTCCCTTTTATCAAATTTAGTTGCTAGGGCTAGGGAGATAGCTCAGTAGAATAAGTGCTTGCCTGGCAAGCTCAAGGTCCTGAGTTCAATCCCTGGTACTACAAAAAAAAAAAAATTAGTTGCTAGATTTTTAGTCTTGCTATCACTTTACAATTGAGGTTTAGAGTGAACAAAAAAATAGGAGGAACTAATGAAATTGAATCACATTTTTTTAAATCACTATCAAATTCAAGACTAGTTATTTTTCCACTAGATCTCTTTGGATGAATAGATAAACAGGCATGAATTCATCTATCCATCTATTAAATATTATGGTATCCATTCTATGCACAGGGTATACTAGAATTAGGTGCATGGAACATAATGGTGAGCAGAAAGGCAGGGTCCTTGTCTTCACATACAACTACAACTTAGTGAGTTAATATTCTAAAGTCAAGAAAAACATGAAGCCGGGCATGGTGGCGCATGCCTGTAATCCCAGCACTCGGGAGGCTGAGGCAGGAGGATTGTTGTGAGTTCGAGACCAGCCTGAGCTACAAAGTGAGCTTAAGGCCAGCCTGAACTGCATAGTGAGACCCTGTCTCAAAAAGACAAAAAAAAAAAAAAAAAAAAAAAAAAAAAAAAAAAAAAAAAAAAAAA
>PVKA01002368.1:0-55504 GCA_004027165.1 Ctenomys sociabilis
ACCTTATCTTATGTAGAAAAAACATTCCAGATATATTGTTATAATGATCATTTCTATAATATTTCTTTATCATCTACTACCTCAGTTAGATATTTAAGTATTATATATTTATACATGCATACTAAATATATGATGTATATGATACTTAATAATATATAATAAAAATGTAAGAAAAATAAAAGAAAATAATTAAAAATATAAAAAGTAAAATAGTTATAAAAATATACATACACATGTGTGTGTCTCTGTGGATACAGGCATTGCAAAATATGGCTTTGAAAGTATTTTGTGGAGGATATCCTGAGAAAGTAGCCTGTTTAAGGCACAGTACACAGAAATAAACTTGTATGAAACAAATGGATCGCTTTTCCTTCATAGAACTTTCTAGGCAAAGTAACTTAAATGAAAAGATGTTCCTAAAATCATAATCTTTTTTTTACCCTTTCTTTTATGTTTCCATGTACTAAGTTCCCAGCATAAAAATTCCTCTATAAATATCGACCCTTTCAGTGGGGGGATGTGATGGTTAGTTTTGCCTGTTGACTTGATAAGGTCATGGGATGTCCAAACATGAGAGTATTTTTGGAGGAGATTTGCATTTAAATAGATAGACTGAATAAAACAGAGTGCCTTCCCTGATGTGGGCAGAACTCTCTAACCAGCTGAAGCACAGAATAGAATAAAAAGGCTGCTCCTCCCCCTGAGAAGAGAGAACTTTTCCTGCTAATGGTCTGTGGTCTGGCACAGTGCCCTTTTCTTTCTTTCAGACTAAAACTGAAACACTGGCTCTTCATGGACATCGAGCTACTGTCACCTCTGGGTCTTCAGCTGGTCAACTTATCCTGAAGATCTTGAGATTCGTCAACTATAATTTTATGAACTGATCCTTCATTCCATGTACATTTATTTATTATTTTTATATCTACATGTCTATCCATTTATTCTGTGGTGATGAAAATTCAGGCTATTGTGGAGATTTTATTATTTTTTAAAGTATGTTTTCTTTGACTTTTGTAACTAGATGTATAAATTTAAGATTTTACAATATTAGGACATAACCTTGAAAGATTGTGTGAAGTATAGCCATTTGTAAAACAAATAAATATTCCTGCTTAACATATCCTCAGTAGTTTCTTCAAAAACAAAACATTCTCTGAACTTAAAGTGATGAAAAATTTTCACTGAACACATTGAAAAATTTCTTCAAAATCTTTATTGAGTAAGATTGACTAGGTGGGCAAACTAGCAAACCTATCACAGTGAGGAAGGAATAATTTTTTAAATCCAGTAGTTTCATAAAAGTCCTTACAGTTCAGAGTCAGATGTGGCAATATAATACAGCATTTAGTATTTTTCAGCTTCAGAGATTACATCTCCATGACTAACTTAAGGCCAATGGAATTCTCGACTATGGTGCACAATTTCTTTAATCATAACCATTTCACCACAAATGTAATTTACTCTTAGATCCACTGCACACTTCTAATTCACCAGATAGTAGCCAAATCCTGCTAAAGAAACTCAGTTAAAAATAGTATTTGGAAACTTTAGTTAGATACTTGCAGAGTTCCCAATTAATTGAGCATATTATTCTATATCTATACACAGATCCTTGGTTTGTAAACCCAAGGAAAATATTGTTAATGACTTTCTTGGGACTCTTAAGCAAGTAGTTCTTCAGGTTCTCATAACATCATTAGTAAAACTATGATGCCAACTTAGAGATTTTAAGGTTTTCTTGTTTTCAGATTCTATGACTCTTATTTGGCTCTCAGACATATTCAGGATGAGAATGACCAAATAAATTAATTATCTTAAAGATAGTTTGGATTTATGTGTCATTGTTCATTGATTAATCTTCATTGCACTTATGCTTTGGATTACTTTTAAATGTTAACATAACCTGTCACTATAAAATAGTTTTGGGTCTTGCTTACATAAAGTTTATTGTCCTGCAAAGAAATAATCTAGAAAGTAAGCTACTGGAAAGACAGTTTTATTCACAGGAAGTCAGTCCATTTAAATCTAACTGTGAGACAACAGTTAAGAACCTCTGTGCTTTTGTTTATAAAGTTGACAGAATTTTAGCTTGGATGAATGGAACTCAGTGCACAGTGAGAGGAATTTGGTGGCCCAAAGCACCTTTGGAGAGCAGACTAAAAATTCTGTGTAAGCAGCCTCATGTTGGAACGGACTAAATTCTTTCCATCTCTGAGTCTCATGATTCTGTAATAACTACTTCCTAGACACAAAAATAGGCTGTTAGCAGGCAGTGAAATGGTGGCTCCCTTCTTCCATAGGAAAGCAGGTTCTCAGTGATGGAGGAGTCTACAGAGTGGAACAGGTCTTATCCCTAGCCACAGTTTCCTCACCTCCAAGGAAATAGCATCTTTTTTAAAAAAACAAAACAAAACACATAACTTTGAAGGTGTTGATATGACTGAGAATACTGAGATATTGTGGACACATTCTTGGAAGTGAAAGGTACTCTAAAAATACAGATGCCATTGACCTGGCACCAGTAGGCTCTTACTCCATCCTCTCTCTTCATCCTCCCCCACCCCTACAGTCTATCTTCAGTACAAGTAGCATCCAAATATAAAGCCGATGGGTCATGTCCCATTCCAAGGGATCTTGAAATGTCTGTACTTAGAAAAGGATAAAGCTAAAGCTGTGTTTTAAGTGACCTAAACTAGGACCCTGAGAGCAGCTGGTCTTGTTTCCAGCTGGATTCCTCAGCCTGCCAGGGAGGATGGCAAGGCATGTTAGCCTGACAAATCTCCTCTCCAGGCGTTGGGGATCAGCATAAGCCAAGAAAGCTTGCAAGTGCAGAGCAAATTGAACAACAAATGAGAAGCATAACAATAACAAAAAATTATTCCAATTTGGACCCTTTAAAAATAAAATAATTCACTTAAAAGTGCTACTATCACAGTTAGCCTAATGGTGTACATTTTCTGATTCTATACTAATATAAATAATCTGCTTCTAAATGTATTAGTTTTTCAAATTCAGGATAAGTATATAGATATTTGAAACTATGCCATCTAATAACTACATTCAGAAAATGGGATATATATGTGTAAAGGCTTGATCTACAGTACCAATAATGGAGAATGAATCAATACTTGAAGGGAAGTCTTCACTTTATTGTTCATCAAAATACTCATCTTACTTCAGATTTCCACTAAATTGTTATTATAACTGCACAAAACATCATTAGTGTCATTTTATGAAGACATTGAAGACAATGCTAAGGGAAAATATACTATAAATATTTATACAATTGGATAGTGGTAGATCAAAGAGCCCAATTCAGTCCTTCTATGATTAAGTACTAATTGTGTGGCAGCCAAATTTTTTCCAGTTATCACTGATATTCTTCTTCTTCAATATTTGTACTTCCTTTAACACTATTATGTTATCTGGGCAAACTAGGTTGAATATGAATTTACTAGTTAAAAGAATATGTATTAGGGTATAGTACAGGGAGATTCTTTTTGGCCTTAGAGATAGTCAGAGGCCAGATGATTTTGCATTACTGTGTTTCCTTTGCCTCCTAGTACATAGGAAAACGTGCTACCCAGCCTCCTGTACAGTGAAACTTAGCTGGGAAGTATGAGGGAAGCGGTTTGCTCTGGTACAGTAAAAAATTAGCACCTCCCACAGGGGATGATTCATGTTTCTCTCCCCTCTGTGCAGCTGACAGAACAAAATCTGCCTCGGAACTCAGAAGTCTTAAGCATGGCAGAAACACAAAAGACAGAGATTCTGGATCCCTGGATCACTGTACAGAGGAAAGCCACTGTCAGAGAATTAGTAATACTGAATTTAAACTTCTCTGTGAAGAGATACATTTGAGCCTATGGTGTTTAACATTTATGCTGAATGTGCTAATAGAGTTTGCCATGGGAAGACATTTGAAAACTACATTAAAGTGGAGGACATTTTATATGTGACATTTTGTATGTGTCACTGAGAAGCCCCAGGCTATCTGAGGGATTAAGACACCTAAACATAGGTGAGAAAAATGACTTGGTTTCCTCAAGGAAAGGTTTAGACATAAGTGTAGAGTACAAAGGTGGAAGAAGACATTAGATGTAGATGAAAGCAGTCTCTTTTTTATGTACTTAGTACAGGGTCTACAGGGTCTCACTACACAGATCAGATTCATAGTGATTCTCCTGTTCTCAGCCTCCCAAGAGCTAGGATTACAGGCACACAGCACCACACCCAGTCTCAGTCACTCTCTCAGTGAACCCCAGGAGCGAGGCCAGCATAACATGCTGGTGATCAAACCTGGGTCTCTGTGCGGGACCTAAGCTGTCCCTTTAATTCTCTGAGCTTCTGGCTGGCTCTGAAAAAGTTTTGAAGTCATATCAATCAAGAGAAATAGCAACAGACACAAATGAACTATTTTTTAAAAAGTACTCAAGGAAACATGAAGCATGATAATTATATAGCTAGGTTGTGATATATGGGTTTCTGTTATGATAGTATTATGCCTTTTTGAAAAAAAGAATCCTTATTATATACACACTACTTAAATACTCACAGATAGACAAAACATGTGGGATTTGCTTTAAAACAATATTGTGGGGGATGAGTAGGAAGATTAAGAAAATAAGGTTAGCTTTGGGTAGATGATTTCTGTAACTAGAAGATAGGTTCATGAGGTTTGTTATAATTTTCTGCTTTTGTATATACTTGAAATTGTTCTATAATTTTAAATGTTAACAAACAAGAAAACATTTCTGCGGTGAATGAGAGAAGTGATCTCATAATAATGAATATGTAGTACTATGAGGTCCTGGAAAATTATTCTGCCACCTTTAGTATTGCAAAAAAATTCTTCTGAGGAGGTCATCTATTCTTCATATAGACGAATGGAACAGAACTGAGACACCTGGAAAGGATTTCCAGGAAAGCCTGGGCAAGAAGCAAAACTACTCTTCCTCATTTCCTCATTTTCAGAGATTTTACAAAAATGTCACACAATTGCCACAAAGTTTACATTTTCCAGACACTGTTGACCATCTGCCTATCATAGGGCAGCGTATTTTAATGTTTGCCCTCTTCCCCAAGTTGTTCTATGTGTTCCTATTTTATTTTATTTTACTTATTTATTTATTTCTACTTTAGGGAAGGGCCTACAGGGTGTTCAGGGTCTAACTACTAGATCACACTCGTAGTGATCCAGCGGTTTACAGCCTCCCAAGAGCTGGGATTACAGGTGTGCGCCACCACACCCAGTCTCCATTGCAGCCTCAGCATGTCCTGAGGGTGGGGCTGGCATGGCAGGCCTGGGGATCAAGCCCCTGGCCCCTGAGCCTGCTTGCTGGCATTTTAATCTGCTGAGCTATTTGGCTGGTCCTTCTGTTCCCCTGTTTTATTACCCTGATTTTATTGAAGTGGGTTTATGGCTAGAAACATGGGAATGGGTGAAGTTCATGTATATTTAAGTGAACTTGAGTGACCCTCTCTTAAAATGGAGTTTCTTTTCTCCCATCACCAATAGACCATGATGTTGCTCAGCAGGTCATCCAGGGAAAACTACTCTGGGCTTTGCTCCTTCAGATCTTGGAATTCTGTTTTGGCTCAGGGTGAAAAACCTCTTCAGGATGTAGGCAGCCACTCCCACAGCTCAGCGGTTCATGTCATAGCCCAAACAGGAAGGAGCAGAAAGGGGCTCAGGCACAGGCACCGCCTCCCCTAGTGCTGGGCTTTTTGTACCCTGAGCTGAGCCAGGATAAATTCTTCCCTATGTGGTGGGCTTTCAAACTCTACACCCACATTTTCTTTCAGAGTGAAAGATCTGTGATTCCCAGTTCCAGGCACTGTAAAGGAAACTTAAGTTGGTGGGAGTAACTAGGTCCCACTCTGGAAAGATGTGTTTGTGTGTTTCCGTACAAAACACCTCAGAGTAGGAAAGTTGCAAGGGAAATCTTTCCCTAAGTCCTTTATGAGGTGGATTAAATTGGAATTGACTTCACAGAGACTATGAAGTTGGAAGTTTGAATTCAGCTAGCGGGCAAGTTAGGATTGGGAAAATGCTAATTTCAGCCCAAAACTCAGAAATACTGTGGCAATATAAATAGAAGTCCTTTAAATGCTTTTAAATGGAACCATGTGGCCATAGGAGATCTAGGGCTCTGTAAGAATTGGACGTAGTCCTAAATTTGCATTTCCATACTGACAGGGACAGATGACATTATCAATGATGGCTCTTGTCTTGAGGCTTTACTTTAACACATAGCATCACAAAAGATAAATTCAGCTTTTCACAATAAAGGTCAATAATCAGACCTAAAATGTGGTAATAGATTCACTAAATTTTAGAATTCTTTTCATGTTCACCTATGCTGCTTATGCCTTTGCATATAGAAAACATACCAAAGAACTATTTACTCAGGGGACTCATTTATGCCACGGAAACAGAAAAATAAATTAAACCTATATGCTGTATTTTGAAAGCAGTACTTATATACTGAATTGGACAAATTATTTTGTTAAGAATTTTGGTTTGGGGCCAGTAAGGTAACTCAGCAGACTAAGTGCCTGCTCAGGCAAGTGCTGGGACCAGGGCTCGATCACCCCGCACCACACATCGTGCTGCCCCATCCCCAGATGTGCTGAGCTGGCTGCCGAGTCCAGGTGTGGTGCTGCATGCCTATACTTCCAGCCCTGGAGAGGCTGAAGACAGGAGACTCGCAACCAAGTCCGAGACCCTGTACCAAAATAATATAAATGTGTTTGTTTATAAAATAAGCAATAGATATTGGTATATCCAAAAAAAAAAAAAAAAAAAAAACAAATAAATTTTGTTGTTTTTTTTTAAATAAAAGTAAGAGTGATTTAAAATTTTTTCTTTGTTAATATCTACCTAAGTTAATTTTGAAACAGTAAAACCTTCTGAAAATTCATGTGGTCAATTGTGAATATACTAATATCTATTGCTTATTTTATAAACAAATATATTTATATTATTTATAAACTGAATAACAAAATATAAGAATAGAAGAGAAGAGGTTTTGGGTTAAAATAGCTATTTTTGGTAGGGCAGTAATTATAAAGATAAGGACTAATCTAAAAAGGCTTATGTGTACAGAATTCCTGCAGCCTCAACTGTCCTGGAAGATTAAAAAAATTGTATTTTCTTGTATTATAGGAAGGACATAGTTCATACAGAAATTCCTTCTTTAGCTTTTAAGTGTAGCATGAAGGTCACAGTGATCTTCTATATCCAGGACATCCTGGTACTTTCAACTTTTAAAAATTATGAGTAATATTCATGTATAGGTGAAAATACCAAAGACCCGGTTGCTGGATCACAAGGTAAGAATCTCTTTAATATTATATGAAACTGCCTGAGTGATTTTATTAATTTGCATTCCCACCTACAATGAATCAGTTTCAGTTGTTATTACCTCCCCAACATATGCTATAGTCTATGTCTTATGTCCATTGTAACAGGCATGCAGTGGCATCTAACTTTTTTTGTCTGGCAGAACTTGGGAATTGAAATCAGGCCTTTAATATGGTGTTCACTTAGTGGGAAAAGGTGTTCTTTTCCCACCTTTAGTCATGTTGTTAAACTATTGCTTCATTTCAAGAAGTCTTTGTGTATTATGAATACAATCTTTCAGCAGCTTAGCTAGAGAGATAGCTCAGTGCTCTAAGCTTTTGGCTGGCAAGCGCAAGGACCCAGGTTTGATCACTAGTGAGGCATGCAACACAGGCCACTGAAACTGGGCATGGTAGCACACACCTGTAATCCCAGCTGTGCGGAGGTTGAGACATGAGGATCACTATGAGTCCCAGCTGCCTAGTGAGACCCTGCACCAAAAAAAATGAATAAATAATAGATTAAAAATAAATTCAATGGCTATGTCATGGCAAATATTTTTACTGCCCTTGGGTTGTCTTCTCAATCTTTTCATATTGTCTTTCTCAAGCTTCAGGATTTAATTTTAACAAAATATAATTGTCAGTTATTTCTACTGAGGTCATGTTGTTCATGTATTTAAAATGTCTTCAAAATATCTGAGATTATGTAGGTTTTCTCCTAAGCTATTCTGTAGAAATTTTATAGTCTGAGTTTAGATTTCTGATACATTTCAAATCAAATATATCATTTTTAAGGTCTTTATCTAGATATTTTCTGGCATGCTGATGCCCAGGACTGTCGTTTAAAAAGGCCATGGTTTGTTTAGTGCATTGTCTTGAGTTTTCAGTCGCTGAACAGTTGGGTGTGCTACTGTGTGTGTGCGCCTAGCCTCTGCTCTATTCCACTGGACTATTTTTTCCTTTATAGAGACTGAAAAATCTTGATTGCAGTAGCAAGAACTTGGATATCATCTGTAATTTTATATTGTTCCACTCTATCACTATTGAGTTTGTTCATTTGGATCATCTACCTCTCAACATAAAATTTGAAAACAGCCTTTGATATCTATAAAATAACTTGCTAAAAACTTTAGGACTGTGTGTAGTACATTAATATGCAGTTAGAAAGAAATTACAACTTCACAGCCTTCAATTTTACTATCAGCAAACATGGAACATCACTCCTTTTCATTTTATCTATTTTGCTTTTTTAGGCAGAATTTTGAGAGATTTTTTTTCAGATAAATCTTATCTATGTTTTGTTGTGTTTATATCTGAGTTTTACTGTAGAAGCTTGACGTTTACTACCATTAAAAGCTGTGTAAACTTTTAATTTTTGTAAAGTCTTTATCAAATTGAGGTAGTTGTGCTCTCCTCCTAGGTTACTGAGAATTTTTATTCTGAAAGAGAGTTGCATTTGTTAAATCATCTTTCTGAGTGTATTGATATAATCATATTCATAATTTTTCTTCATTAGTCTGTGTATGTGATAGATTAATTACTTGATTTTCAAATTAACTGTGACAAGTCTGATATGGTCATGAGTGTAGTGTTCTTTTCATATATTTTGCATTTAATTTTTCTATATGTTCAATGTCTTTGCCTCTATGTTTGTAAGTTACCGGTCTGTATTTGGTGACATATTTGTTGGTCAGACTAATGTCATCCTCAGCTATTTGATATGTTTAGTACAGGGTCTACAAGGTCTACAGGTGCAGAGCTGGCTCATAGTGATCCTCCTGCTTTCAGCCTCCCAAGCGCTGGGATTACGGTGCACGCCACCTCACCCAGTCTTCCTCAGACATTTGAAGTGGAAACTTTCCCCGTGGTTCTATCTTTTGCAAGAGGCTGTAGGTGATAAAATGTTTGATAGACTTTAACGTTTAATGAACTTTACCAGTGACTCTAGATCTATTTCCATTTCTTGTCTCATATTTGACATTGGTTCTAATGGTCATTGAGTCTCTTCAGACTGCGCTGCTCCCACCACGACCTTTATAGCCTGTCTTGTACATTTAAAAAAAAAACAAAAACAATTTTCATGATGTGCTGGGTAAAAGGAATTGTCAGTGGGACCTCAGAAGTGTACAGATAAGATGTGACTATTCCCAGGTCTATTAGGTGATATCAGCTAAGATGAGCTTGTGGCTCCAAACTCCTGGAATTTCAGACACAATTCTTGGTTTTGTTTTGGTTTGAGATTTTAATCCCTTAGACAGAACAAGGTAGCTGGCCTGGGCTGGAATTATGTTTTTGTCCTCACCCATGTGAAACTTTAGAGAGGGCAGGAGTTGGTTATTTCTCTTCTTTTCGGTGGGATAAACTCAGATAATGTCATAGGAGGTAGAATCTGATCATATGGTTTCTCCTGAGGGCTGGACTTGTTGAAAACAAGAATCCTCTGGAGTATTTCAGAATGATTCCTTAGCCTTCTTCCTGTTAGAAGCTGAAGAAAACTTGTCTCTATTGTTTCCTGGGAGGACTTGGTTCAGTCTGGAGGGAAAGCCGTCCAAAGTGTAAGAGCTCTTGGAATGGAGTTTTTAATCCCTCTGGTTTGCTCTTTCTGAGCCTCCATAAGTTCATCAGCTACAACTACCTTACATTTTCCTCCCTAGTACCATATTCCTGAGAGACTTCTCATGAATTTCTGCTTGAGCAAAATGATAATTCTCTGTATCCATTTGTCTTTCACTCTGACTTGGAAGATGGTAGTTTATTCTGCAGTGGTGTTTTTCTGATGTGTCTACAGAGAGAACTCCCCACCCTCCACAATCTTGGGGATTTATTTTAGCTTTGAGCTGCATCTTTCCCTTTTTTTGCTACATTGATACAGAGCCTCACTAAGTTGCCCAGGCAGGACTCAAACTTGTGGTCCTCCTGCTTCACGATTATAGGTATACAGCACCACACCCAGAAAGAAATTCTTTGAAAATGTGATGGAGACTACTAGTTATTCAAAAATAATAAACATTTTATACTAGAAGGCCATTATTATTATCAGCTTGAATTAAAATTATTAGGTGAACAGCTACTAATTTTCTGGTCATAGAGACTTTAAATCCATCAGTTCAGTAAATTTAAACAGTAATATTGAATGAAAAAAAGTAAGAGATGGGCATTGTGGTATCTCTCAGGTAAATTTAAATATAAAAGATTACTGTTCAGCAATAGGAATACTTACTATTGTAGTTTAATGATGTTTTTGAAATAGAGTGGGAGAAAACACTCTTTTTTGTGGTACTGGGAATTAAACAGAAGACCTCTATGATGTGTCTGAAAAGACAACTGCCTCTTTACTTTGGTTGGCTTCTTGCTTGGCAGGACACTGTTAATACTTCTAAGCTCCTCACATGGTAGATCAGAAGCTAAATTCACTAATTCACCTCTTTTTTTATTAAATGATTTTTGCATCAAGAGAAATCTTTAAGAAAAGAATGTTTCTTATAGTATAGGAATATTTTTTTTAAAAATTAGCCCTTTCAGATTAATTCCACCTTGTGATTTAAATAAATTTAAATTTCCTTTTATAATTAAAATAGTCCCTATAGTGAGATCAACACAGATATTTTTTTTTTCTAAAAATCTCCTTTCTTTCCTATTTTACTTTACTATGTTATATCCATCTATCCTTTCCTTTTAGTTAAGTCCTATTAGAAAAATAGGGCCGGGGAGATGGCTCAGTGAAGTAAGAGCTTCCCTGGTAAGCGCAAGAAACTGAGTTCAATCCCCGGTTCCACCAAAAAAAAAAAAAAAGAAAAATAGGGCTGAAGTTGTTTTATTGTTGTATGTGCTCTGAAGGACTGAGGCAATTATTTTGGTATTCTTAGGAGTAATGATTAAAATAAATTGACCAATTTAGAGAAAAATGGCAGTATTTTTATTTTTAAGTAAACATAATATCTCTGTCATACTCCTTGAGCTACCCAAGAAATTTTGTTTCTTTTTACCTTTTTCTTCTATCAGCTTCCAAATTTCTTGGTAAAATCATTAGATTTATGCTAAAGTACGCATGAATGTTATAATAAATAACTTTTTCAATGTACTGTTTCTAAAGGCATTATTTCTGTAACTGCATCCTCCATATGTTTCCATCTTTAAAAATGTTGTGGATCATAGCATCTAATAATTATTTTAGAGAAGTTGAGAGATGCTATGCTCCTCATGTTCTTGTATGCTGGGAGTAAATACCATATATTTCATCTCTGTGATTAAATAAGAGTTTAGTTGGTTATGGAATTCAAAGATAAAGATAACAGTATTTCAGGTTGGAAAGACACTACCTAACAACATTCTAGTATCCAGTACTGACGGTTTGGTTCTTCTTTCTACAAACTCATTTTGCTCCCTGAAAAAATTTCATTTATCTTTTTTACTCTGGCCTGTGATGTCTCTAGTATATTAGCCAACTTTCCTGTTGCAGAGAAAAATATGTAAAGCCTCTAACTAAAAGCAGTAGAGGTTTAATGTGGCTCAGAGTTTTGCAGATCTTAACCCTCTGAATTGCTGGCTCCACTGCTACAGGTCTGGGTGAGGCAGAGAATCATGGCGAAAGGCATGGTGACGCAAAGCTGGATGACTTCATTGTGGAGCAGAGCAAACGAGCAAGAGATGCACTCTCCAGAGCCACTCCGTAGTGGTCTACCCCATCCACCTCACCCTCTCTCCTAGCAGCACATCAACTCTCAACAGCCAGGGGTTAAACTGTAGTAAGGACGTTACTCGCAAGATCCATTTCCTTCTCTGGCAGTCTCTGAATCCAGTGATGCTGACAATGAAGATTTTCTACCCCAATGGAGACTTCCATCTTCATCCTGCTTCCATTTTTTTTTTTTTTTTTTTTTTTTTTTTTTTTTTTTTTTTTTGGAGCGGGGAGGAATCGGGATTGAACTCAGGCCCTTGTGCTTGCCAGGGAAATGCTTATTCTACTGAGCCATCTCCCTGGTCCAATCTCAAGAATTCTATCTTGCAAATTTATTTCATTAGTTTTAGTAGCAATAACAGTATGGTTACTTAGTTATTATCTCCCTTTAAATTTTCTTCCTTATCTCTTTGAAGATGAAATCTTAACAATTGTGATCATTTTCTTTGTCTCTTAAATTTTCTTATTTTATCTTAGAACGTTGCTTTGTATTTGGTCAATTTTTTCATGTTCTTCTTCACCTGTAATTATTCCATGATTCAATCCACTTATCGTGATTCTACTTTTGGCAAACAGATTTCGTCTTCAAAATCTGTTGATGGCAGTGTTCAGCTATCAACATGATCAACTCACATTATTCTCAACTTTCTGATTATGGTTTTCAAAGTATCCTTTTACACCTGAAATTTTTTGGGGGTGTTATGTTTACTGAAGAATGCCTTCCATCTACACACACACATTATATTTCTTTAAATGTATGATGAGTCATTTTTGTCTTTTTTTGTATTTAAGCAGCTTTTCAGAAAATAGAATTTTTGTCCTTCCCAGCCAATATTCACATCTGCAAGAAGAAGAAATGTTCCATGAGGGTTTCCTGATCTCTATGCATAATGATTAACCAGAATTCTTCTCTGCATCTCAGGTCCAGGCAGTCAGAGTTACCTGTTTCCATTGGAATTTTCTTAATTACCAAATTCTGTATTTGTGTGTGTGTGTGTGTGTATGTGTGTGTGTGTGTGTGTGTGTGTGTGTGTTGGATTGACAACTGGCAGTCAGCTGGTAACATCTACCTGGACTGAGCTGGGTATGGGAAGCCCACCTGAGAGTTGCTGTTAACAAGATTGAAAGTAGAACTGGAGAAAAAGAAGAGATGATGGGGGATGTTAATTCTCTTTGGGCTTGTTGGTTCTTCTGGAGGAATTTGTCAGTCTGGCTTTCCTGGTATGAACTTGGCTGTCCTCCTCATCAGAGGAGCTTAGGACCTTGCTGTTTCTGAGGATGGCTGTGCTGTTTTTTGGGAAAGCTCTGGTCTTAGAGTGTTGCTTTCTGGCTCCAGTGCAGCTCTCTCTGTCTCCTGGCACAGATCTTTCATGCCACTGGCACAGACTTTCTAGCTTCCACCTCTGAACTTTGGGCCTTTCCACCCTAGATCATTGAAATAGATTTGCAGGACACTTTGTTGTGGGCTTATGGCCTTCAGGTGGGCTCATGGGGGGCTGTGGTTATGGGCCATAGGTCTTCAGCTGGACTCATACAAGACAGTGCCCTGAGGTCCACGTCCTTAGCTGGATTTCTTGGTCTTTAATGAGCAGACAGATTGTTTTAAACATGACTCTTTGGGTGAGTTCTATAAAATAATCATATAAATTATGACTCCTGTGTTAAATTGTTCTCCTTATAAACCCTGAATGCAACAGTGTATGTTTGTGTGTGTGTGTGCGTGTGTGTGTGTGTGTGTCTGTCTGTCTGTGTCTGTGTCTGTGTGTGTCTATAAGGGCCTAATCTTTAGCAGACTTTAACATTCCTGATTTTTCAACAATAGGACTATTTCTTCTGATAAAAAATATATGTGATAAAAGTAAGAACTTCATATATACTATATTTATAACTGCATAAATATACACAAGTGCATACATACATACTAGAAATTTTAAAAGAATAAAAGGTAAGATAAAGGTAGATACATGCAGTAACTCATTATTTAGTTTATTCTCACTCTATCTCTTCTGGTTGGGATTATAATTGTTTTTAAATTATACTTAATGAGGAAAAGAAGAAACATTATCAATATGTCATTCCAGAAATTCAAAACAGAACATACTGTACTTTTGTGTATATATAAATTAAGGATTTAAAACAACCTCATAGGATAAATATTTGTCTTTCATTATAAACAAAATCAGGAATGTATTGTTCATAGATTCCCAGACTTAGTTACATTTAATTTGTTAAAAGGCCAATGGTTAATTTTAGAAATCTAATGAGATAATAGCATTTCATTAATATTTTATCAACATGCATTAGTAAAAATTTAAAGGATATCTTATTATAGTTATATTTCACCATTAAAATATTAAGTTTTCCATAGCAGACCACATTACTGAGTGTACCCCATTAAGTTCATTGCCAGCGTCGCTTTAAGAGTAATGATGCAGTGAAGTCAGGTTGCTGTGGCTTTATCCTAAATAACAGCCAATTTTCCTGGAACTACTAACCTCACATAGGGAGACATTTTTAAAAGCCTGTTCATTACTTGATTATTTTAGGTAATATTTACATTGCTTGCAAAAAAGCATCCTAACAGAAAAAAAAAAATTAAAAACTTATGGAGGCACCTTTTTCTTTTTTTGTTTAATGATGTATAGAACTTTTACACTTTGTTTTATGTGTAATTTACTTTATTTATTTGTTTGTTTCAGTAAGCGTCTACAGGATGTACGTAGTCTCATTTCATAGATCGGACTCCTAGTGATCTGCCTGTTTCCAGCCTCTCACAAAGCTGGGATTACAGGCACACGCCACCACTCCCAGTCTCAATCTGCATCTCAGCATTTCCTGTGGGCAGGGCTGGTAAGGCAGGCTGGGGATTCAGCTCGGTTTCTGCATCTGTCTAAGCAGGCAATTTTGAACTTCACAAAATAAACATATGTAGTTCTCAGTCACAGTGATTGTGGGGGTCTTATTTTGAAACAAATGAGAATACAAAGCATTCACAAGGCATTCTTCAGTCTTCATAAGGATGAACTAGTATCACACACAAGCTGCACGTGAGTCTCACATTGCTCTGACTATGAGCTTTCCTTCTATTACACAAAGTTATACACACATACACACACACAAAATCAGACAACAACTGAGAAAAAAATCTACTTTCTTAGGACAAGTAAAAAAATCACATATACTAAAGTAAGTATGGTCTTACTTAAATTAAATCAAACTAGACTGGGCATGGTAGCATGTGCCTGTAATCTCAGAGCTTGGGAGACTGAAAACAGGAGGATCACCATAAGTCCAATCTGTGCAGTGAGACTGTATAGACACTGTACTAAATACAAAATTAATTAATTAATAAATAAAGTCAAATTATCAAAACTATATTGATCAGTTATGAAGGCATTGTAAAAATGGTAATTATGGTAAAACGGAGGCACCTTCTCTTTATTATCTTCATAGTTCAGGGAAATTTATAAAACTTTCTCATTTTAATGTTATATAATTCATACACTTAACTAAAGAGCAAAATGAAGCTGAAAGTTTAATGATAAGCTTATGTTTTGGAAGAGTATGTTTATGAATGTGCTCTGCAAAAACAGTTTTTCAGTGGTGATGTTATAGGACATGCTTTCCTTATAAAACACATAATGTTTAAACATACTGAAATCTATGCGGCTGCTGAGAAGCAAATAGGAACTTAAATATAGTAACATTATTTGGGACTATGTTTGCCAAAATAAGGTTAGAAATATGTCAGAAGTAGTATTTATCATTGGTTACAGAATCAGAAAATAATGGGTTATGCTATTATTTGTTTTTATCATTAAGATTTTGAGTTTTAGTTTCATATCTCTAAAAGAAGAGTGATGATAATTCAACAATAATAATAGGATTAACACCAACTAGTTCCACGGAAGAGTCAAACTGAATGAGTTATTGTGTTTCTCTTTCATTAAACAATCATAGAAATCCATAGTATCTTTAGAATTTCTAGTGATGTGAACCAAAATTAACAATGTAAATGTGTGAATACAATGGAACTGCAACTTATCAAACAAGACAAGGGGACTTGTTTTCCATCTTTGACTCACAGCTTAGGTGCTGAAGGAGGCCCAGGTTTCAGTGAGCTCCCAATTACTATGGGTTGAACCATATAAAATTCTACCTGTTTGACAACAACAATAAATTTCAGTGACTCACTGAACGCTCATTCCGAAAGAAATCTCTTTATAGATTTGACATTAGGGGAATTTTTGTTTTTACTAAGCAGGACTACCCCCAAAAAATTTTTCACCCAAAGGGATGTTTTATTTTTAAATTCTCAGTTTACTTGATGGGTAAAATTTTGGGGGGAAATCCCATATTTACAGAGTCTCATAAGCTTTAGAGTTGGAATCGATGAAACTTGGGTTCTGTTTACAAGTGTCACAGTAACTGTCTGGCTTTATACAAAGCAGTTTACCCCAACTTTATTTTGGGAAAACCCAGGGGTTTGTGCACAATGAACATGAAAGTGTCGTGTTAACTGTCAAGGTCAAGGTGATGCTGACACTGGAGAAGCACTTCCTTTGGCATCAGCCGAACCAGGGGTTCTGGTTCTAAATCTGCTCCCAGCTCCCTTTGTGTATGTGAACCTGAGCATGTGGAGACCTTGCCAGAAGCATTAATTGACAAAAAAATTGGATTTTTTACATTCTCAAAGATCTTATCCAGAGATCTACTATGTATGTTGATTTATACAACTCATTATCCACATTTCAATTACTGTCTCTTAATTTTCAGAATTATTTAACCATATGTGGCTAATGCTAATGCACAAGATGAGTGTTTGCTACCACTACTGTTAGAGTAGGAAGAGAAAAATTGATGAAATGATAGTGGGTACTCGTTTGATGTGATTTTTATTATTTTTCCACCCTAGTCCATTTTTCTATTCCAAGCCCTCCAGGTATATAGTGATAAGGTTCTTCAGGAAAACAGACATTGCAAGGTATTCTTATACTGACTATTAATCATTTTGGTTTACTTCTTTTTGTTTTAGAAAGTTTAGAGAAAAAGTGAGGTAAAATGTACTAGACACTATTGGACTGTGGACTAATTTGATCATCAACCAAAGAATTCTTAGTCCCTTAATGAAAAATGTGGAACTGATTTCACACTTGGGTCTACTTACAGAAAGGAAACATAAAAAAGATGAGAGGTCTTTTTATTTCTTATTTTTTACTTCTATAAGTGTTTTTGTCCTTTGGGACACTTCTGAATTCTGAGGCCATTGTTTGAGGAAGGGAAGGAAGGCTCCATGGACTATCAGAGAGGGGAAAATTACAGCTGTGCACATTAGGTATGTCACTGCAGGTTCTTGGGGAGAAAGAAGAGGAAGAGGGAGGAGGAGGAGGAGGAAGAGGAGGAGGAATAGAAGAGTGAATTATATAAAGAATGTGGCAACTGCAGAGCTGAGAGGTGACCCCAAGGAATATGTTCTGGAAGAGAATCTTTTCCCCACATTTTCAGGGTCCAGGGTTCCATGCTTACAGTTGTCCTCTGTGTTCTCAATCCTTGACTTTCTATGTCTACTCATCTTGGCTCTCAAGTTCCTGTTTCTCCCTTGAGAATCATTTCTGAGATTTTCCAGACCTTCAAAGCAAAGCACATTTTATCATACAAATCTGTTCACATTCACTAATGAGTTCTACAATCATTTCATTAAAGCATTATATATATATATATATATATATATATATATATATATATATATATATATATATATATATATTACAGCTTAATTAGATATTTGTGAGGAACACCGGATACCCTAACCAACCATGGCTTCCATAAGAAAATGGCACTTCAATTCCCAACTTCTACTCTGGATTTGAGTTGAGGAATTCTTGGAGATGATTTTCTTCAAACATGCCCTTCAGGTTCTAGGATGATAGGCATATGAAGGTGAAGCTGAAGTCTACTTGGCTTTGGTATCTGATGTCTCATGAGAATGGATTAATCTTTTTTTAAATAGATATTTGCAGAGATCAAACTCAGGAGCTTGCCCTTGCTAAGCAGGCACTTATGCCACTGCACTATATGCCCAGCACAGGAATGTCTTAGTCTCCTGAGGTTCTGATTGGTCAGTAGCAAAGCAGATGGAGCAGATCTAATGCTGACAGGGACATTCCAAGCATCTCATAATAATCCTTGGGTATGATTCTGCTCTGAGCAGACTAAGACGCTCACTTCACAGCACAGCCATCCTCTTTCAGCACTCCAGTGCTACACTTCTTTTCCATTTTAAGGATTCAGCTCAAGCAGCATGTCTAGGAAAATCTCTGTGGACACCACATCCATGAGCAATAGCAAGACTCCCCTCCCTGGTTTTCAGGAGCTCCCACAGTGCCTTGTGTTTCTATTCTTGTGGCACACATCTCATTATATAACATGTGATTCTTTAATCACCTTCTTTTATATTTTACTGTATTTTTGAATGCAGGGTCATATTACCTCCCAGTGTCGGCCTGAATATTATGTAATGAACATCTCTTGCATAAGTGAATGGCTGCATAAATAATAATAAAGCATTTTGCCTGCACAGCAAAGGACTTTTGGTCACTTTTCTGCGTTGAATCCCACATAGTTCACTCCTCTGTCTATCTGTGCCAGGCATAGCCTAAGAGGAATGAGTAATGAAAGCTGCTTCAAGTCCCAGCAGCAATTAGCAGGAGCCCTGCAAGGCACGACCATGCTGCTTCCCCCTTATTCATGCTGACAAAACTTAGAAGCTATGGGGAAGCATCCAGGGCCCACACCCTGCTATTGAGTGTACCTAAGTCCCTTAGGCACAAAGAGTTCCAAGGCCTGAGTCAGCTCTCTGTGCCCATTCACATGCCTGGCTGCTGTCCAGGATTCCGATAAGAAACCACCCAGGTGTTCAGCTACAGCCAGCCAGGAACAAGGTGGTCTTGGCCAGCAGAGACCAATTTAAGTTATTGCAGAATAAAAGAGAAAGTTAGCTCCAGCAGGAATCAGGGGGCTCGACCTAGTTTCTGTTCTGATAGGCCGTGTGACATTTGGAAAGCCAACTCCTTTCTGAGCCAGCTTTTCTCATCTGGGAAGTTAATGGGTTGAGCCAAAGGACCTTAGAGTCCTAATCAAATTTTAAGTTGCATTTCTTATCTATGAATGGATAATGTTACTTATTTTCATGCAGCAACCTCTCTATTAGTGACCATTCAAAATGCATAAATGATAATATTTTAGTCCTCATTCCATTGAGGAATAGATTCTAAGAAAGCTTAGCCTTGCTGTCTCATCAAACCTTAATCACTGGCAATGGGTGATTCTGTATTAGGAACCAAGGCAAAGCCATGTCCTTGGCCATGCTCATAACTTAACCAGACAACGTACTCTTCTATCCTGCACATAATGTGCTTACACTGTTCTTTCTGCACAGTCTATCTGCAGAATGCGCAATGACCAGTGCATTTGTATCCTGTAGGAAAGGTAGAATCAAGCATTGGCTACATTGGAATGGACTGCTGAACATGAAATTAATAACAGCAATGTTTCTACCAAGAGTTCCATGTTTTATTCAATGTTTGGTATTCCCAAGCCTTACAAAATGTACTTCCTTAGCCTTTTCATTATAGTAAGCATTCCATTAAGCCAGTGTTATTATCCTTACACTAAACAAAGAAGTAAACTAAAGTTAGAATGTAATGCAATTCTGACAAAATGTGTGAACTGGCTGAGCAAAAGCTAGAGGATGACTATATCCTCTCACATTTGCATACCATCTCATGCTTACAGTTAACATTTGACTAAATTGTTCTATCTGATTTTCACTGCCTTGTAGTAGCCCAGTGGTGACTATGTCCACTTGAAGGAATTCAAATGGGAGGCATAGTGAGATGAAGTGCTTTTACACTGTATCTCTTGATCCTAAGTCCTGGGCTTTCTGAGTAACTCAGTAACATGCGCAGTACTGAGACTCCTCCCAGATGCAGGATGGCCTGCTCCAGGTTCTTACTAAATGACTACAGTAGAATCTTACACAGGGTATAAAGCTGGACTTCCGGTGCTTTAAGATGGTCAGTGGAGCAGGAAATAGTCCAGGGAATGGAGCAACAGGGAAGTGTGAGGACCATGAAGGAGCTCTCTCTTAACAGTGTCGGGGACTGTATGCAAATCAAGCCAACAGGGCTCAGTCCTAGATATGCTTAGCTCATTTTCAGCAGCACAGAGTGCTGTAAAACTGGGGATCATTCTGGGTGGAGACGTTTCTTTTTCTTCAGGGGATTTTGTGCTCATTCAGCTTGAAACTTGTGAAATCATGAACCATGTATAGAACAGCAGGTGTTCCCATGTACCGCATTCATTGGCCCTCACTTTTGTTTGCTCCTTCTCATGACCTCTTTTGTGACCTAGTGCCCAGTTACTGGACAGAACAAATAATCCAGTGTTTAGAAATAAGTGACATACCTGAGTCTTTGGGAGAAGCAAAGTGACATAGGCTCTGAGGGAAACTCACACTGCCAAAATCAGCATGGTGATTTCTGTCATTGGCTGAAAGTCAAAGCCTAGAAAGCCCAGTGTTAACTCTGATTGTGTCAAAATTTATTTCCCAAAGAAAGTGTAGATTACATTCCCTTAAAAAAAAAAAAAAAGAGTGCCCTGATGCTTAGACCTCTTCTGATTTAATTCTAGTGTGAGCAGCAAACAATAAGGTCCCCTTCTGTCAGTGACTGTTTATCCTGATTCTACCTATACCACCAGTTCTTTGGAGAGTGCTCCCTCTCTTTCTCAGCTGTGAACATCTAATGAATTTCTACCACTTCAGCCTCATGATATCCTCAGATTCTTTTCTCCATTTCACTTATATGTTCCAAGCGTTGGTTCACATTTTCTTTTCTGTGAGCTACAATGATAATCTTTAATATCCTGCTTCCAAGATAAACTGGATGATTGAAGTATTAGAAATAAATTACCTCTATGGGTAAAACTTTTCATAATTCTATAATCTCAGGATGAAATTCCAAATATTTCACATGCAGCCAGCCACCCCTACTACCACGCATTTGTCCAGGCATGCAAGGAAGTTGCAATCCTCCCTTGAGTATGGTGTGCTCTGTTAGACCACTACATCTCTCTGTATGCTGATTGCTACTTGTGGTGCACTTCTTTTCCTCCCTCGGGGAATTAATATGAGTCCCCATCATCTTCTCCTTTCGTCTGTCTCTGGCTGTTCCCATCTTACAGAAAGCCACAGCCCATTAGTACACTGAGAACGCAGATCACCTCTCAATTTTATCTCTTGTTCAATCATTAATCTGTGAACTTTTCTAACTCTTCATTGTGCCTTTCTGCATTTCTATTGCTATGAATGTCTGACAACTGAAAGATTAGATATTGTACAGTGTACTCTGAATTTTCCTTTCTGTGCAAGCAGGGAAATTATTTCTATTTTCTATTTATTTATCTTTCATTGGATAAGGAAAAAGTCTGCCTAATGATTTTTTTTAAATAAAATGTTTAATTTGGAGTTTTGCTCTAATAGTTTGAATGGAGGTCACAAAATGTTGAGTTTCTCTTTTGCATTGTACAGCTGCTGGAAATAAACCCTTCAAGGTTCAGCCTGGCCCTCACATGGTTGTTTATACTTTCAAGTTGCAGTTCAATAGTCACTATTTTGGACAGGGTCTACAAGCTCTGCAGGGTCTCATTACATAGATCAGACTTGTAGTGATTCTCCTGTTTTCAGCTTCCCAAGTGGTAGGATTACAAGCATGTGTCACCAAGCCCAGTCTCAGTCATCATCTCAGTGCACCCCGTGGGCATGGCAGTCATGGCATACTGGGGATTGAACTCCAGCCACTGTGTTCTGTTGAAGCAGGCACTTTAGTCCACTGAGCTATCAGGATGGCCCTTTTCTTTTTCTTTATTCTCTTCTCTCTCTCTCTCTCTTTATTTCTTTTTTCTTTCTTTCTTTCTTTCTTTCTTTCTTTCTTTCTTTCTTTCTTTCTTTCTTTCTTTCTTTCTTTCTTTCTTTCTTTCTTTTCTTTCTTTCTGTTCTCCTCTTGCAGTTCAACCTTTACATCAAAATATCCACTATTGTACCATTTAAGAAACACTTTATACTGGAAAGAGTAAAATCTCACTTTATAATAAAATGTGAACTCTCATTTTAAAATATTGATAACAGAGTTCAGTGGATTAAAGTGCCTGCAAGCAGGTGCAGGGGCCGGGGATTCAATCCCCAGGGCCTTCTGTGCTGGCCCCGCCCCCAGAGTGCACTCACCCTGGGATTGAGACTGGGTGTGGTGGCACACGCCTATAATCCCAACACTTGGGAGGCTGTAAATAGGCGGATCACTACAAGTCTGATCTGAACACCCTGTAGACCCTTCCCTAAAGTACAGAAAAAAAAAATTTATAATAAATTGGAAGGCACTTTTCATTTTGTTCATATTGCACATGGAAGATGTATGCTACTTTTATATGGTATTTTCATTGGTTGATAAACCTAGAATCTGAAAGCCTTCATTCTGTTTTCTGTTTTTGTTTTTGATGAGACAAGTTACTTGATTCAGACTGTTCATTTCACCTACACAGTAGGAGCCCGGTGTGGTGGGTAGGGATAATAACTTTCAAATTCTTGCAGTATTACTGTTTTATTCTTTGAAGTCCTATTACCTACATTTCTTTACCTTGGCTTATTTTTTGGGTCAAGGGTCAGGTGCAGAGTTGTATAAGCTATAAATTATAAATGTAAGATTGTTTGAACCACTCTAGATTCTCAATATTCCCACACAAATTTTTAAATAATCTGAACAACTTTGTAAAAAAAAGCATCTGATTGATGCTTGGATGATGTTGTGTTGAATCTACAGACTGTTTTGGAAAGGGGAAATCTCAGAAATACTGAGTCTTTTGACTCATTAATGTTGTATTCACTCTTATGTTTTTAGCAATGTTTTTGAATTCTTCAGCAATGGCAGCATCCTGGTCCTTGTTACTTCTATATTTAGAAATTTTATGGGCTTCCAAAGCTTCACTTTCTAATTGTTCATTTCTTACATATAAAATGCTAATGGATTATTAAATATTGTGTCTAAAGGTTTTACGTGTATCATTGAAGATGACTTTTGTGAATTTTACTGTCTTTAACACTAACAAAATATAATTTATGAATAATTATCTTATTTCCTACTTTAAATCTTAAATTCTTTCACTTTTCTTCTCACCACATTGGTTAAGACAACCTCAAAAAAATAGTAAAAAGCAAGCTTTGATGAGACCAAAAGCTGCTTCTTCCTTATAGGAAGGAAGTGTCTAATCTTCCACAATTAAGAATAACAGTAGTTACGAGTAATTTCTAGATGGCCAGAGTTAGATTGAATGAATGTGTTTTATTTGGCTTTTTGAGAACTTTAAACATTATGAACAATGTTTTTGCATGTATTGAAATAATTGTATAAGTTCTTTGCCTTTGTTCTATTTATCTTGCCAGTAAGTTTGAATTTTTAAGTAATCAGGATATATTGAACTATGTAATGTAAACCATAATTACGATCTGTTTTCACTTATATATTCTTGGATTTGATTTGATGATACTTTGCTTGAGATTGTTTTTGACATGAAATATATTATCCTTTTTTTTTTTTTTTTTGGTCTGGCACAATTATTTTTCAAAATTAGGCTGTTTGATAAAATAATTTAGACATTATTATTTAAACTCAAACTTTCTTTATTCTGTAAATTGCTATGACTTTCTTTTTTTTTTTTTTTTGCTATGACTTTCTGAGTTGCTTTTTAGAATTTGCGACAAAAATTGTTTGTGGGAAAATTACAACATCTTTAGTAGATATGTGGGTAGCTTTTCTGTTTCTCCCTTTGTTCATATTAGTAAATTGTGGTTATCAAGGAATTTGTTGGCTCTACTTACAATGTCAAGTTTGCTGCATAATATTGTTCCTCTCATTATCAAATATCATACTTGATTATTGTCATTTCTTCATCAACATTTCTATACTTAAATCTCTCAGCTGTATTGGTGTTACACCAAACTTTTCTTTACTGAGTTTGTTTTATGCATATTTTACTTTCTTATTTTTGTTCCTTCAATTAGCTCTTCTTTTCCTAAATTTTTTCTTTATGGTAGAAAGTTAGTATGATGATTGTGCACCTCTTTTTTTTTCTAATACAGTCATTTAAAAATATGTTGTTATTCTTTTTTTTTTTTTTTGGTACTGGGAATTAAACCCAAGGCCTCACATTTGCCAGGCAGGCTCTGTGCGACTCAGTGATATTCCCAGTCCTAGTCATTCAAAATAAGACATTTTGCTTTTATTCCCATTTCCTTTCTAAAACAATTCATATGCAGAGTGGAAAGAGGAGAAAGTGATGGCAGCTCACCGTGAGATTTCACAGTCCGGCCAGGAAAAAGTGCCCAACTGCAGGTTTCATAGCCCATCAGAAGAACCCAATAGGGAGGAATAGGGCTTCTGTGGAACAGTGAGGTTGGTATATGTTGAAAGGACAGAGAAGTCAGCTTGAAGGCTTTCCCATCAGCCAGATCTAGGCAGTGTGAGCACCCAAATAAATAAAGGTATCATTGGTTTATTGCCAAAGAATTAAACAAAAGTCAATAAATCTATGGAGATAAGAAAAAATGTTGTAAATAAGGAGGGAAAAAGGAATTGAAGAGAGGGGAGGGGAATGAGGAAAATTGAGGAACTAAGGTAGATCACATACAGGTATGAATTTCTTAGGACAAATGTGATTATTATACATCCCTAGACTGCTCCAGAAGTCTAAAAAAAAAAAAAGGTGGAGGCAGTACAGAAAAATGAATGATGAAGTGCGAAGTTCAGTGAGTTACAGAAAAGATTCCTTTCTTTCTTTTTCTCTTTTCTGAGATGTGATTTTACTGCATTGCCCAGGCTAATCCCAACCTCAGGAATTTAGGGATATTCCTGCTTAGCCTTCTGCATAGCCCTGGCAGTTGGATCTCAGCGCGGCACCTAGGTGAAAATATAAAATTTTACCAAAGGAAAAAATGTGGAAAAGCTTACAATGAAAGAACTGTACAGGGCAAAACCTCTGGGCTGTTTACATTATCAGTGGCAGTTCCTGCTTTGATTTTGTCTTGGCTGCTGGTGTCCACTCCTGAAAATAGGGTCTTCATGTGATGTTTGACAGCACCCTCTTGCTTATTCACAAAGCGTCCCACTCATCTTTTCTCAATAACTGGCCTTATTGTATCCACATAATTGACATTTATGTCATAAATACATGCTAAACAGACAATCTCTAATTTAATTTTCTTGTTTTAGCTCTGCTCATTTCAATCCTCAATAGGAATGAAGGGGAGGGGGATGGCAAGTGTTACAGCTCATGGTAGCCCTGTTGCCCAGTGATGTGAGACCCTGGTTTGAACCCAGCACCAGGAAAGAAAAAGCACACAAGTGAAAAAATATGGATCAAGAGAAATTAAAACTATAATTGTCTATAGAGATCTCAACAAAGATAGCATTTAGAAACATTGCTCCATACCTTTAAATTTTTACCTTTTATGCTTTCATTAAAACTTGGATTTTATTACCTGAATATTAACAGAAGAATAAAATTAAAAAAATTAATATCACTCAGAAATGATATTTTTATAAATTATTTAGAAGTCCTTTCTTGTCTCTCTAGATAGACATGTCTCTCTAGATTACCAAAACAAATTTACATATTAGTAGGCAGAATAAGTCATTACATCATGAATTTTGTAAAGTACCTGGTATCCTGTTACTTGAGTATAATAGAAGTTCACATCATTAAAGGTAAGCTTCCTCATCATAAGCTTTACTAAAATACTGTAGTATCTACAACATAACAGTTTAAAAATCTAAGAAAAATATGTACACTTCTGTATGTAGACATCTAACCAGTCTTCATATACTTAACTCTCCCATCTTAGATAACACTGGGCTGGATATCATCTGTGCTTTCCCACACCTGTTTTCCACTGTTCTCTTCCCTCATCTGGGACCCAGGAATCTCACCACTGGAATTCACTGTCTATACTCCTGTGTCTAAATGAGTTTGGCCAATGGAAGGCAACATCACAAAATCAAAAGAAAGATGTTTGTTTACCTGGATCGCTTCCTGCTGGGCATTAGTGGCAGAACCTCCAACCTTTGGCTGAGGCTCTTTATCTGTACTATTTGAGTAACCTGCACCTGCAGTACTAAGCATTGTCAAATGCTGGCAATTACTTCTTTCCCCTGTCCCTCAGTAGACCCTATGCACCTCATCATTCTTCTTCATCTTACATTAACATTGTCTCAGCTTTCTAGATTGTTTCCATTAAAATCTCTTCAACAGTAGTGCGCCATCTGTTTTCTGCTCAGATTCTGGATGACATGATATCTAATGATTCCCTGCTGTAAAAATTACACTTCCTGCAGCATCGACTGAGCAATGTATAGATCTTAATTTGTTTACTGCCCTCCAGGATTCCTTCATAATTCCAAATAATCGCTACAGTTTATATATTGCACTGATACACTTCAGGTATATTGACTTCCCAATAGGAAAGATGAATAATTTAGCACTCATGCAGCTCCTAAGAGAAAAACAATTTGTCAGCCGGAAGGACCTGAGTTATTAATAGAAAATACATGCTAACATTGATTTCCGCCTTTGCTTTTCTATTGATATAACTTACTTTCCAACCAAACTTTTATCTTCATCCTATACAGAAATCTATACCATTAAAAATATTTTGCTTCAGAACCAGGAATTTAATTCAGGCCCTTGTGCTTGCCAGGCTAAAAATAATGTTTTGACCATGATTTCTAACATCATATCTTGGGACTAGAGATTTGGCTCAGCAGTAGAATGCTTGGCAACAAGCTGGAAGCCCTGGTTCAGTCCTCAATACCAAAAACAAAAACAAAAAAAAAAAACTCCCCTAAATAACAATTCAACCAAAAAAAAAAAAAAAAAACAGTAAAATCTAATACCGTATCTCAAGGTTTTCTGAACATGAAATTCATTTAGTAATAAAATTAGAAGTGGAAATATCTCACGAAATAGGTGACTATGATATCCATGATCGGTTTTTGTGGATAATCTTAATCTGAGTGTGAAGAACTAGAAAGAGATTCTTTTCATATTGATATATGTGAACTCGCCACATAGAGAAATACGTAATGATGGAACCTAACAAACCTTAGTTCTAGTGTGCTGGGGCTCAGCCTCAAAGTAGATTGCCTAGGGGTCTAACTCTTTTGATGTCTTAGACTTCTGCTGTTATGCGCACTCAGCTGGACCAAGGGCCTAATGAGAGAGCCGCTATCTCTCACCTGCCACCTCTGAAGTCTTTCTCAACTCAATTGGTGACAGTTCCATCTGTGCAGTTCCTCAGGCCAAATGCCTTGAAATTAGTCTTGGTTTATTATTTTTTTTACCTCTTCATTGTATTTAAGAAGTACAATGCTTGTTCTTTTTTCATTAGTGATATGAAGTCAGGGAGACTCAAGGTGGTCATGGTGAGCTAAACTTACACGGACAAAATATACTGCTACAATGAGATATAAACAGGAAATTACTTTGCCACACAGATTTTTTTTCCCTTTTTCCTTAATTTTTCTTCTACACAGTCATAACAGAAACATTTGTGAACAGGGGATATAGTTTACTGGAAGAAACTTTCCTGGCGTGCGCAAAGTTCTGGGTGTGATCTCCAGTATTACAGACACACATAAAATTTGTTATGAAATTTGGCTGTATTTTACGTTGAACACAGTATTTTCTTATTTATATAAAAATTCCTTTCTCTAGATATAGTAATCAAGTCTTGTCATTTCAAAGGACTCAGTTCATACAGCTTGAACCTGTGTGTGAGTTTCACTATGGACACTTTCAGTTGACCTTATAATATGTTTTACCAAGATATTGATAGTGAGAGCTTTGGATTTTTTCCTTAGATTTGTATACATGGATTATAAATGGATGAGGCTTAGTTAAAGTAAAGAAAAATTATAAGGACACTCTTTAACAGCAGCTTACACTATCTATTGTTAAGTTTTGAGCAAACATATCAGCTTTGTGTGAGAAAGACCATTTTCACTGGGCCTCAGGTCATCCTTTGTATTTCACTATTGCTTTTGTGTTTTTGGATAAATTTATTTGGATGAATTTCCTTTATTAACTCTGAATCACTCTTGCATTTGTTTATTTTTACTTTTTCAACTTACTGAGTGGAGAAAAACAATCAGAAAATGTCTTTCTCCTTTGTTTTGGGGAAAAGTTGACATGCTGGATAAGCAATCATTTAAAAAAATTCTTAATTGAGGTTCTAAGCAAATAGAAAATGAGGAAATGTCACAAAGGTAAAATTGCAGAAATCCAGAAAGGCAAAAGAAGATCTTTAAAAATATTGTAAAATAGCATGCTAGCAAACAGATAATTTTAGAAGGCTCTGGAAATAAGGAAAATTAGCTGACAGAAATAAGGTACCCATCAACAAAGAGCTTTGGGGTAGTCAGGTCTGGGTCTTGCAATCTTTGTTTTGTTGGTGTGAGATTGGTCTGGAAAGTTTCATAAGTCAATTTTTCTATGTTCCATGATCACTCTAAGCTGCACTATGGAAGTAGCAGAAGAGTCTGGCAACTTTGAGGTCTGATGCTTGTAACCCCCATTTTTAATGTTTCAAGTGGGATGGATGTTTCAGTCCACCTACTTGGTGCTAAAACCTAAGCCCAACTCTACAGGAGGTAGCTCTGCCATCTTGGGATAATTCCTCTCCTCTGTAGGGAGCAATATTGTGACAATAATGTTCAATATTTAATCTGTCTTTCTCATAATGTTCCTTTTCAGCTGACAAGTATTCTGATCAGCTGAACTATCCTAACTAACAATCTTGGTAAATTCTATTTAGATTTCATGCTAACATGAATTTGTTTGGAACAAGTGAAAATTAGAAGTTAAAGAATATTTTAGGGGCAGGGGAGATAGGTCAGTGGAATAAGCCCTTGCCTGGCAAGCATAAAGGCCTGAGTTCAATCCCCATTTCTGCCAAAAATAAATAAATAAACAAACAAACAGAAAAAACAAATAAGTAAATAAATATATTTAAGGAGCTGGGGAGATGACTCAGTACAATAAGTGCTTCCTTAGAAGAGCAAGGGCCTGAGTTCAATCACTGGTTCCACCAAAATAAAAGAAAATTTAGTTTAACCTAGTGTCCTGAGGGATATTTTTGTCTTTACTAAAGCATGTTATTAACTATGTATAAGTGGTTATCAAAATGTGATAAATATTTAATTAGAACAAAACATTCCAATAAAAGACACATTGCCGAGAATGAGGAGATAGTATGTTTGAAGCAGAACGTATTTCCGGGAGCTTAATGGTAGTATGTCTTTTACTGTAATGGTTGTTTTATTTAAACAAGTACCATATGTTTTTAATCACCTTTCATTGGTAAAATGTTTAAGGTAATTTCTAGGAAATGAAAACATGATGATGTGATCTCATCTGTATTAAGCACCTCTTCTGAAAACATGTGAATTTGGTGTCATCTCTGAAATCAAAATGACCATAAAACTTCTATGATTTGAAAGGATGCAGGACATCCAGGCCATTAAAAGGGGCCAACTAAAGCCATTAATGGGTGAGGACTTCCAGAGCTGCTGCTGCAGGTTGTGGTAGGAATGAGAAGTGCTTTTGAAACCAGGTTGAGTATTTGAGGAGGATGAATAACAATGTGTCTCTTACTCCAATAATATTTTTTTTCAAATTTATAAGTTTTTAAGGGCTGGCCAAATAGCTGAGTGGATTAAAGCACCTGCAAGCAGATGCAGGGGCTGGGGTTTCCATCCCCGGGCCTGCCATGTCAGCCCTACCTCCAAGGAGTGCGGAGAGGGCAATTGAGACTGGGCGTGGTGGCGCACACCTGTAATCCCAGCTCTTGGGAGGTTATAAACAGGTGGATTACTGCAAGTCTGATCTAGTAGTGAGACCCTGAACACCCTCTAGATCCTTCCCTTACATAAAAATAAATAAATAAATAAAATTGAAAAGTTTTTAATGATATTTATATTTATGTGAGCATCTAATAAATGTTCTCCATGTACAAATTCATCTGACAACCTATAGGACAGAGCTATGTTGTGCCACCATACTGCAAACCATAGCTATGAATTATGGAACAACTCTGATGCCAGACATTTAGAAACTTCAATTACACTATTATCATAAAAAGTTTACATATTTTAAAAATCATCCCCACTTTTGTATATCCTTTGCAGCATTTTATAGTTTTCTGGGGTCTTATTGGCATGACTCATTATTTCAAATTCTAACTTAAAAAGACTTAGGAATGCAAATACAGGCCTTCATTATCATGAAAATCCATGTTCTTTCCTCTAAACTTAATCAGAAAGATACTAGTTTTGGTTCGAATCCCGGTTTTTTTCAGCAACTTTTCCTGTCATGTTGAGTGGGCCAGTTTCCCTCTCTGGGTCTTGCTTGTTGTCATACAGAAAAGAACTAACCTAGATGATCTGTATTTTCCTCCAGACTTAAAACCACAAGGCAATCGCGCAGTCCTTGGAGCATGTACCTGTTTTATTTCTCTGCTGTGTGGACAAGCTCTGCTGAAGCAGTAATGATTTAATTTTCACACTGAAGTCTCTTGCTTGCCTTGTGCTCCGTTCTGCCCAGTCAGGTTCTCTGACAGCGTAAATGAAAAGGAAGATCAGCAGAAGTTCTTGGCTCTGAGGTTCCAAAGCCTTTATTTTAGATGACTGAGTAAGATTCATGCACTTAAAGTCCTGGAAATGAGAAAACAGAAACTGAGACAACACAGGAAAAGTACCTCATACTAGATACTTCAAAGCATCCCTTGAATTGTGAAGGAAGAGCAAATGTACTGATGTGTTGAGCAGGAAGCTCTGAAAATCTGGGGAAAGAGAAACTGATCTCGAGTGATACAAAAGGAACAGCAGCAGCGGCGGCTGAGGACTCCCTGCCTTCTCTTGGGTCCAGCCTGGAGTCAAGACTGTGGCTCGCTGTGCCAACTTGGGAGAACACGGCAGTGGAGTCAGAGTCTTCGCCGTTCACTCACCATATGCCTGAGTGAGGGAAGTGAGTGAACTAGGTGGAGGGATTTTGTTATTGCTCCTTTTTTTTAACCAAAATGCCCAGACAGCAAGCAGCCCACAAGTTATCCTCTGATTGTTACTGCAGGAGTCTTATTCGTTGTGTTCTCATTGTTTCTTTCCCATGTGGCTCAGCCTGAATACAGATTTTAATTAAAGGAACAAGGAAGAGCACTCTAACTGAAGAACTATGTCAGTGACCTAGAGGGAAGAACCAGAGTGGAGGACCAAACCCTTCACACCCACCCACTGAACACCCATAGTTGCATAGGAGCAGAACTGAAGGCAGTTGACTTTGACCACATGCCATTTCAGTGACAGAACACACTGTTAAAATTAAGCAAAACACAAGGAGAAGCTCAAATACAGGAGACTCTTCTTTAGGAATAAAATATAAAGTTTTAAGTATATTCTTTTATAAAATAATTTGGAATGGCAAGGCAGGACCCCAGCACTCTCTGAGTTGACTTTCTCTGAGCTTTTCCAAAATTTAATTTTTTTTTTATAAAGTTAAAGCTTTTATTATTTTTTTAGTTTTAAGGCTTTTATTAAGCTTCAGGGAACTTAAAAGTCCTAAATTTTACTTCCTTCCAGGATTCCTTTCAAGCCTTGCCTAGAATAATGTGCAGCGAAACATATGGTTCATTACTTTCTGTTCCCCCAAAAATATGGGATCAGATGGAAGCATAAGCCTATGTCTCTCATTATTCAATCATAAATTTAAAGAGTGATGCTTCCTCGCTGCCTGGGCTTTGCTGATTTGTTCAAAGCACATTAATTAAACAACTTTTGATGAATTAAGTAGATCGCTTTTTTGTCAGAGCACCTCCTATGAACCATTATTCCCAGATGGCATTTGTGCATAGGCAAACATAGATATATGTAATTCTAAACACAAAACACAACTGATACCAGGCAGTATCAGAGAACTCACCATAGCCATACATACAACTTACTTAATGCTTTAAGTACTGCAGGTGAGAGGATAGTGGTGCGAGTACATATCATATCCACGAAGGAGCAAAATGTTATCTTTGCAGAAGAAAAAAATACTGTCTCTTCAGCAATACTCTGCATTAGGGCTTTGGTAGCTAAAGCTATGTTGATGTCAGATCTCGCTGCTACCTATTATGCTTTTAATGTATTTCTTCCCAGGTTAATAGTGTAGAGTTGCCAACTGAAGGAAAGAACATTGATAATAGCTCCAGTTAATATTTTTTCTTCATGCAATAAATATCACCACCAAATCTTTATTTTAACAACCTATAAATAAGATACCTCTACCTTCATCTCTGTTTCTACCTACTATTTATTACATTGTTCATAAGAAATTAGCTTAATTTGTCAGTATAAGAAATATCTGTCTTTGGAAGAATTAAGAGTGATGCTGTGGGACTCTAAGGTAAATCTTTTTGCTCAAATTATTCTGCGCCTGAAGGGAAAGGTCAAAGACTGAGCCATATGGTGTATGTTACTCAACATGGAGCTTGGTCTTTCTGTAGTAATACTGGTCGTCTCCAATAATTAAATCTTCCATCTGAAGGCAAATAATGGCTGATTTTAAACCAAAGGGGCTACTTTTAAACTTATTTGTTAAATATTCTGCTCAGTGCTGGAGATATTGGTAGAACTAAACGTAGCCTGGACCCTTAGTGAGCTAAGAGTCCAGTAGCAAAGAAAATCCTTAATAATGTGCTGTGGACAGTGCCAAATGAAGAATCCTAAACATGTTCTAAAAAATAAGTCAATATTAAAATGAACTTGAAATGTTTAAGAGGACAATTTTTGAATAAATAAAAATGAGTCTCCTTTTATTTGGAAATGTTTTCTCTGGTCTGTTTTAAGCACAAACACATATGCATTACAGTAAGGTAGAAAAGACTGCAGTAGAAAACTTAGTCTGGCTTTCTGTGTGACTTTGAGCTCTTTCCTACTGTCAAACTTTAATTTTTGTGTGCAAAAGTAACACCAGAGTGAATCTAGTGTGCTACCACTATGGAGAAGTTGCACTTAACCTCTTTAACTGTGAGGTCAAGAGGGGAAACACTCTGACTGTGTCGGTCTGAAATGATAGGTCCAGCTGTACTAAGAGCTTCACGAAGTGAACTGAGAAATAGAACTTAGAAACCACAGGGACTTTCCAGGGAGCTGGTGAAAATCCCTTCTTCCTGAAGTCTAGTTATAAGGCTCTCACTTCAGGTGTAACAGACTTAGTGCAAAGAAGGCTGCATACATAAGCTATGCAAGATGGTAGTTTCCTTAAGACCCAGGATATTTTCAATACCATGTTCTGAAGTCACACTGATTAGAGAGAATGTGGAGGGGTGTTGGTATTTGACAGGAAAGGTGATACTTCCTTAGGCAAGAGCCCTGAAATAATATTAATTACTTGGCCCCTTATTTATGAGACCTCCAGAAAGTTCTATGCTAATGCAAGGTATACTTATTTTCCTTAATTTGTTTGTTGAAGTCCTCACCTGTAGCCATTTGTTTGCCTGATATATTTACTTAGGACATACAGCACTACTATAGTGGAAAATAATAGCATGAATACCGGAGAAAAAGGTGATACTTCAGAGCTTGGATACTAAGGATTGAAATCAGGGCCTGCCTGCCGTACTGTATCCCTATCACTTTTCTTTAGGTTTTATGTTAGAGATGCTTTCTCACTAAGTTTCTAAGATACTTGGGCTAGGCTCCACCTCCTGGGAGCACAGGTGTGCACACGCATGCATGGTTGACCCTGTGACATCTTCACCAGCCTTCTAGGAGGAGCTCAGACACTTAAAAGATGATTGCTTTCCTCTCGGGCAAATCTTTCTCCCTAAGCATAGACTTTTGACTTTATTTTGGATATTACTAGCTATTTAAGGTTAAAAATTTATATTCCTTGTAGCTTTATTTGTATTTATTTAGCTGAGGTTTATTTCATGGCTGTTTCTACCAGAACAAGCTGTGTAGACCAATTTATACAGAGTAATTGGTAAGAGTTTTTTTTTTTTTTTCATGGATATTGCACCAAAGATTATCCTATGGCATGTTGATGTGAAACCCTGGAGGGTGAAAGGGTTGACGCACTGTACTGAGGGGGCAGACTTTTCACTGTTGGGTCGTGGGGCGCTCTGAAAGCACTTGATGGGTGCTAGCTCTCTTAAGCAAAATGAGGTGCATGATGCATTTTGTATCTCCAAGTTATTATCATTATCATTATTATTATCATTGTTATTATTTTAAATATTTATTTAGCTAGTTGGTACAGGGTCTCACTATGCAGTTCACGCTAGTAGTCATCCTCCTGTCTCAGCCTCCCCAGCCCTAGCAGTACAGGTGTGCACCACCATGCCCGGTTTCAGTGACTGGCATGGCAAGCCCCGGTTTCCAGACCAGCGTAGCTTGCAGCACCAGGGGCAGCATCTGGGTCCTTGCACTTGCCAGACGGGTGCTTAGACTGCTGAGCTATCTCCCCAGCTCCCCTCAGTTCATTAAAGAAGTAATCAATTACCTTTTGAAATGTATTTTTTCTAGCCAAATATTTCTTCCCATGTGTCACAGCGGCATTCACACGATGCGGAGGCTTTGTCACTAGAGGGAGATGTAATCACAAACTGTCTTCAGCAGGTTGTGGTCCATGGAACAGATGGGAAGGCAGAGCAGCCAGGAGCTGACATGGTCCCAAGTCCTGCCAGGAAGCAGGGGGGCAAGAGAGATCCACAGGGTACCTCACGTTAAGCTGCTCTGGCGTTCTGGTGGCTACTTGCCAGAGAGCAGCTCATCTTCCCAAGTCTGCAAGGACAGCTCTCCTGAAATATCTGCAATATTAAAAGGCCACGATTTCCATTTGTATTTAGAGTTCACTAGTGTTAGTCAGGAAATGATGTTGGAAGAATGAGCCGCTTATTAGAATAATGAAGTATATGTGTTTTACAGAATATTGAGGGGTTCCTCTAGGTCCTTTTTGTTTTGAAGAATAAGAGTCCAGAATGAGAGGACAAAGGAAACTTGTAGATCAAGTCCCCTCCCGTCAAGTGGCACATGAAGCGACAGTCATAGAACTTTGTGTCTAGGCACATAACCAGCTCCTCAAGACTAGGCTTTTTCATTCATCTTACAATGTCTATTTCATCGCTTTCCTGCCTGAATCCAACTAGTGAAGGTAGTAAGGATATAAGTTTTGTCTAAATTAAAATATTAACGGCCTGGGGAGATATCTCAGTAGAATGAGTGCTTGCCTGGCAAGCTTAGGGTCCTGAGTTCAATCCCCAGTAGCATAATAAATAAATAAATAAATAAATATTAAAAAGCCAGGACACATAGAAAATTGATTTAAATAAAAAAATTTCAAAAACTACATTCGTACAACTTTTGGCATACTTAATTCTGAATGACTGTTTAAAGATATGAAATGATTATTTTTTAAGGTTGATAAAATCTTGTAATATGATGATACGGTGTTTGAGATTTTTGTCAACACATTCTATAACCTCAAAATGGATAAAGATATAAATAGAACAAGATTGAAATAATTATTGTACCTATTACCTAATCTACCTCCTATCCATTATGTTGAAGTACTTAAAGTGTACTGTTACTATTAAGTCTACAGTACATTGTTACGGGCTGTAGCCCACCTTCTGTCAAGTAGATCACAACACCTTTCCTATCTGAAAATGTGTACTGCTTGGTTAACATACCCCATCCACAGCCGCTGGCAACCATCACTCTGTTTTCTAGTTTTATGACTTCAACTGTATTAGATTCCACTAAAGTGGAAGTAGAAGTATATTGCATTTGCCGTTCTGCGTGCAGAGTACTTCATTCAACATTGTGTCCCTTTCACTCATCAACATGGTCACAAATGACAGGATTTCTTCCTTAAGGCTGACTAGTATTCTACCATGTATATGAACCAGATTTTCCTTCTCCATTCATGCACATACAGACTCTGAGATGAGTCTATTTCTTAATTATTGTGAATAATGTTATCAGGAGCATAGACCTGAATAGATCCAATATTCAGCTTAGTTCCTTTCACCAGATATCTTTTACAGCTTTGATCAAAGCTCTTACAGTACACGTGAGGTACTACTTTATTGAGACTCTAATGTGCACTTCCCTAATAATTTTTTTTTTTTGAACTGGGGATTGAACTCAGACCCTTGTGCTTGTCAGGCAAGTGATTATTCTACTGAGCCATCTCCCCAGTCCCTCCCTAATAATGCTTGATGTTATACATTTTTACGTATTTTTCAGTCATTTGTCTGCTTCAAGAAATGTTTATTCAGGTCTTACAAGCTCTTTGATGTCAGGTTATACCTTTTCTAATTTAGTTTAGTTTTTTTTGTTTGTTTGGACAATAACTAACTCTTATCAGATACATGGCTTGAAGGTATTTTCTGTCATTCTCTCAGATGTGTGTTTAATCTTGTTAATAGTTTGTTTGGCCATGAAGAAGCTTTCTACTTTGATGCAGTATTTGTCTATTTTTGCTTTGGTTGCTTGTGTTTTGGGGGACATATCCAAAAATTCACTTCTCAGAAAAGTTTCATTTTCCCTTTTTTTTTTGTTTGTTTTGTGCTAATAGGCTTCCTCTCAGATTTTACTTTTATTTCTTTATTAATTTTTGTTTTTTTGAATTGAGACTTGAACTCAGATCCTTGTGCTTGCCAGACAAGCACTTATGCCACTGAGCTATCTTCCCCACCCTACACTTTCAGATTTTAAATATTTATCTCCAATTCATTTTAAGTTGATTTTTGCATATGATATAAAATAAAGTTTTAATTTGATTCTTCTTCATATAGAAATCCAGTTTACTCTGTGTCATTTATTGATGAAGTTGTCCTTTCTCTGTTGTGTATTTCTGGTGTCTTTGGAGAAAGATTAACTCATAAGAGAATGTTTGCTAAATATTTAGCTATCAGTTATTTATTTGTTTAGATACAAGTAGATTTACTGAAGTAGGACATGCAAATAACACTTAAACATGTAAGTCAGGATTTTTTTTCCCAAGCTTTCCTGAAACATCTGAAACCAGTTTGGTTTTCTTTCTCATGATGACAGAATTCCTTTGCTGTAGCTCTCTTCCCTGAAACAAGTGCTTTCTAACCTGTGGGCCACAGCCGCTGCACCGTAATTCCTAAAATCAAAGTGGTAGCTGGATTATATTCTTGACATCATGGGTGTTAGTGTAAAAAGTAGTAAATCTCAAATCAACTTTTAAGTTTAAATATTAGTAGTGAATTAATGTTAGTTTTGTACTTTTGACAAATTTATAAAATATCAAAATTAGGAAAGTCTAGGTGAGACCTATGTGGGCCAATGCCATGTTATCTTTGCACTTATCCTTGCAACTAATGTTACTTAAAAATTAAAACTTTAAAATTAAAATTTAACCAACCCATGTCCCCAAGCGCACACACGTATTCACACAGTTTTGTTTATTTGTTCTATTACTTGGCACTGGCCATTTTTATGAAGATTTTAAGAGGTCAGTTTGCCTAGCAAATATTTATAATGATTTAACATATACCAGATGTATTAGTCTGTTTTCTTACACTATAACTCAAAAGAGAACAAGTCTAGTTTGGCTCATGGTGTCAGAGAACCAGTCTGCTGGGTGCTAGCTCCGCAGCAGGCCCATCATGGCAGAAGGGCTGGCAACCAAAGCTGCGCAGGCCACTGAAGCGTTCCTTGGGAGCCATTCCACATCGCTGACCTTCTCCTACAGCTTTAGCATCACTTACACAGTTCCACTTACTACTTTGTCACAGGTGCCTTACCTTCGCTCTCAGGCCTTTCTTTGAAAGCTGAAAGACTTGCTTCCCCTTAACTCTTACATTTGACAACCAATAAAGTTGTCATCATGTGGGCAGCACGAAGGGCTGCTGTCAGTGGGAATAGCAGCCTGCGGCCTCGAGCCGTGGGAACAGCCCGCTCTGGGTGGCTGGGTGACTGGGAACAGTGAAATAGGTCCTAGCCAACCAATTCCCTAGTTGCTTCGTGTTGAATAGGGGGCTAAAGGACTCTTCTCAAATGAAATGTTGTACTTTTTGCACCTTTCACCTTGAAATGGGCGAGGGCTTTCTGCTTTCTGACCTGTCCAGAAGGCATCCTTTTTCTTGTCCCTGCACCAAGTATTTGTTTTCATGTTAATGATGCCAATTTCTTCAGCAACCATACATCCTTAGCCCCAGTTTTATAAGTGGATCCTTTCAGAGCAAAATTAACTTTGCTTTTTCTTCTCTCTCTGTCTCTCTTCTTCTCTCTCCCTCTCTATTGCCTCTGAATCTCACCTGTTTTGAAGCAGGTAATAGCACCTACACTGCAGCCTGAATGTTCGACTGCGTTGAAATTTCTCCCATCAGATTAATTGGTTTACTGCTCTTAATCTTAGGCTTCTATAGAGCTCCAGAACATTGGCAATGTGTAGACAAAGCCTTTTGCCATTGTATCACACAAAAGTTTTCTAGTCCAATTGCCAGGGAAATCCTCGTGCCCAACAGAAGCCTGATGAACCTGGCATTTACTGTTCGCATCATCATCAGAATTCCGGTCACCTAGCTCCACCTAGAATCTCTCACCAGGCTGTGATACAGCATTTTCTATGCTACCTTCACTTTGCAGACCCAAACCTTCCACACTCATCCTGGAGACCACTTCCCAAAACTTCTAAACCACAAGGCCGTGCACTGTCACGGCCATGATCCTCCTTCACCAGTATCAGTTTTGTTTTTAAGAGAATACAAAATAATAATAATTTAAAAAATCAGAAATGATACAGAATTTCACTAAGCAAAATGATATGAATTCGACAGTATTTCTTATATTGCAAAGTGTTGTCCTCATATTAGTTGTTTAGATACATGCATGCAGTGGGGATGGGGATATGGCTCAGTGGAATAAGCACTTCCCTGGCAAATGCAATGGCCTGAGTTCAGTCCCTGGTTCTGAAAAAAAAAAAAAAAAAAAAAAAAAAAAAGATATATGCATGCAAAATTAGAAAAAAGTTATAGAAATTAGAAAGAAGACAAAAAAATTTAGTGGACCCTAATTCTTCATGGGCATTATGTTCCTCAAGTCTTTTTGAATTATGTAAAATCACAAATTTCAGATATAGCCAGTAAAATGTCTGTAAATTCCTATTTTTTCAGTTTAAACCCTAAATATGCTATGTGCCCTACAAATTGTGTAATTTAATTGATTAAGTGCTGTACTAAGGCCTTAGAAAGAAGAATGAAAATGAAAATACTTAAGGTAGTGTAGTGCACATGGCAAAGCTGTCTGTTGCGATGCAGGAATGCTGGTGCATCTAAGAAAGATGAGTTACAGGGCAGCAGCCAATCAGAAATGGTGAGAATTGAATGACACTCTTGGATTGGCTTCTTGCAACTCCCTCTGTTGTGGAAAATATTTTCCCTTTCCTCAAAATCTTGGAATTTCCAAGTAGACTTAGCTAGTTTCTAAGGAAAAATCAGTCAACGTCTGAGGCCCCAAACTGAAATATCACAGGGGTAGCTGGTATTATCTAGTTTTTCTGTCAGTGACACATGATCCTGGACAGTCCAATTTTAAAGGAAGAAAGGTTTAGTATGGTTGATGATTTCAAAAGATTCTTTTCATTGTCTGTGGCTCCAAAATGACAACTTCATAGGAAGAGGCTGTGGAAAAGCAAGGCTGCTCAGACCACCGTGGTCAGGAAGCAGTCAGGGGACAGTTCTGTGGAGGAATGTGTCAAGGAACATGGTACCCAATGGCGTATCTCCTGACCCAATCAGACATATTAAGAAATGTATTTTAGTAATCTCCTGGGGGCTTCTTAATCTCACCACGTTGGCTCGTCCTGAATAACAACCACACCAGACATAGTGGCACATACTGTGAAACTATAGAGGAGACATTCGGGCTTACATTTAGAGACAGTCACCTTCTAAAGGCATGAATATAGTTTAAAATCTCCAACCTATATCGGTGAAGTTGATGACTATTCTTTTGCAGAGCCAAATAAAGCAAAGGACCCCTTTTCTATGCAAGCTACCAAAATTCATTTCCCCCTGGAGATTTTAATTTCCTGAGAAATTTCTTGCTCCACAAATGTGAAAATTATGCCTTCTAGGTGACAGTAGGGACAATCGGTGATGTCATGGTATTGCCTAGAATAAAAAGGATGCTACCTCATGATGAGAGGAAAAACAAAATGATATCGCTTATTCAGGAATTATGTACTGTGTACAAACTAAGTGCTGGTTACAGGTTTACAATTACAGAAAATGCCTGAGTGTTAAAGAGGTAACCTACCCAGGGTAAGTGTTGAAGTAAATGTGGGTCAGATGCAGTAATGTGGATGGAATCAGTCACAACGGACCGGAATTATCTATGGCACTTGCCATCTATCCCTCTAACCGTGTTGTATAGAGCAGAATTCATAATCTTCCCTTCATAAATGTTCTTATTTAACATCTTTTAAAGTACATAGGAAATAAGCCAAGCAAGTAAGCATTTTAGTGTCTTAACTCTAAAATAAAGTAATCCATTCTTTTCTCAATGAATTGTTTCAAAACTGTTTTCCAGAAAATATTAGTAGCTTTAAGGTATATTTTTTAAGGTAAAACTGGAAGTAAATTTATAATTCTTTCTAGCACTGCATAGGATAATGTTTTCAAGAAAATAGAATTATATATGTTCAGTAATCCATTGACAAAAATAATCACTCAATTTAAAAACAAAGACAGATTCTTTTGATTTCAGCTGCTATCACATCTGCATCTGTCATTTGTTGGCCTTGTCGCTGTTCTTTATAATGTTTTCATTGGCATATGATTGCAGTTGAACATCAGTATTCCTGGTGACTCTTTCCAGAATATTCATTGCCTTCTCATTTCACTCTTCAGATTATTACCTCTTCCCAGTATATATATTAAGGGCCTGAAATATAAAGAAATAAGACAGTTCCAAAATCATTCACATATATTTGTAGAGGCTGCTATTGAGAAAGATACAAATACACATATACATAATACACATATACATACTGACTCATAATACACAGTGGCAGGCATTGCATCAGTGAATCTGCAGAAAATCTTGTTTTTTTTTTTTTTTTCTTTTGTGCACGGTCTCACTATGCAGCTCAGACTCATGATGATCCTCCTATTCCTGCTTCCCTTGTACTGGAATTACAGGCACACACCACCACACCTAGCCTCCATCACCGGCTCAGGGGCAGGGCCAGCACTGCATATGGTGTGAGAATAGAACTCTGGCAACTGTGCTTACCTAAGCAAGCACTTAGTCTGCTGAGCTACGTGACTAGCTCTGTTTTTTCTTCTTTTTATTTTATTGAAGTACAAATATCAATGAGACAGTTTCAAGACACATTAACAGGACAGATTCGATAAATTAATACATTGCGAACTGTTTTCATAATGTTTTGGTATCTTACAAGGAGCATACATGATATTATACTTACAGATATTATTATAGCAGATGTCTCTAATCAGTGAATTAAGAGAGTGTAGCTGTTTACTTATCTTATTTTTTATACCTGAATTATATCACAGATTCAATAATTAATACTTTCTACCTTGTTATTTTCCTAGTGGTTGTCCATAGTACTAGAAGCCAATATAATATCTTGTCCAACCACTATTAGTGCAAATCTTGCTTCTCATAGAATTATGTAGAAGCATATTTATCCTAACTGTACTGTTTATACAGACACATCATGATTCTTCTTTTCTATACCCCTTTTTTTGTTTAGATCTGTCAAAGAAGGGCACTCCATTGTCATTCAACCAATTTAGGTGCCTTAACTCGGCGACACAATCCAAAACAGTCGAGCATTCCACAATAATAGTGAGTTATCTGAAGAAGTTGTTGACTGTAGCCATATACAGCTCAACTTATTATTATGGCCCCGTGTTGTATACCTCATTTTTATACTTTTCTGCTGGATGGTTAAGACTGAGATAGAGCAAGACCTATATACCAAAACATGTAGTTTTTGTTTCTGATGAAATCAGTGAAGTCCCCTCAGGGTTTATCTTGTAATCCTGTACCTTACTGTGTAGATCCTTTGTGTTATCCATGTGGATGAGTCACGGCCAATGCTTGACCTGTTTGCTCTCTATGAGAGCCTGAGAGAAAGTTTTCTCTCCATGTGACTCTCCCCAGGTACACTATAGATCATTGATCTCCTTACTCTGTGGCTCCATAATCTCTTTTTTCAGAAAATTTGGGGCACAACTGAGTTTCATGATGTTACAGTATAGGTTCACCTATGTCCTGAGTCTTCACTGACCTTCAAACGCTAGGGCCAAAATATTGGCTGGCCTTGCGGCTCTTCTAGTTCTCCAGTTTTGATCTATACATTTAGGTTGTTAACCATCGAGAAAAAAAGCTAATTAGTACCCTGAAGCATATATCGTTCACTTTGCCCTATCTGACTTAGTTGTTTTTAGTTGTTGTTGTACATTTCTATTTGTATTTCTTCTTTTCACTTCTTATACTAGGGAGACTATATGATATTCATGGAAAATGAAATACCTTGGAATTCACTTAACCTAGGAAGCCTGTTTTGTTTTTTGAGACAAAGTCTTGCTATGTATTTCAGACTGATGCATGCAGTAGGCAACCCAGGCTGACCTTGAACCTGGAGCACTCCTGCTGCCTAAGGTTCCTGAGTTTTTGGGTACAGGTATGTGCTACACTGCCTAGCACAAATCTTTATCCTTGTAGCTGGGAGTTATTAGCATTTCACAGAAATAAAAACGTATGTGTGAGGTTCCATTAATTTTTATAGTGTAAGAAACAATGTGTGTAGTAAAAAATTTTGAAAGTAATGATGTATATTAAAATTAATGTTCAAGGCAGTTTCTGCCAGGGAAGAGAGATAATGGGTCATAGATCTCACACCCAAGAGGCCTTCACTGTGCAAAGGCAATGTTGGACCTGCTTTTATACACAGTAGGAATGGAAGGCTATCATAATATAAGTAAAATTTTAAAAATCAAAAGAACAAATAAATGGGAAAAACATCAGTGAGATTAACAGAGATTCTATGTGGCCAGAAATATTTGGGTTTTGAAGATAGATTGATGTTTCTGCTATGTATTTGACTCAACATTTGCACACATAACACTACTATACATACAAATCAACTGCATATTATGTGTGTATGGTTTAACATAATATTGCAAGAATTATTCCTATCCCCAACATACTCTCAATACCTTTAGAGTTCTACAAGTTTCTCTCATCTTTTAAATCATTTCATCCCCACTTCCTTTTTTTAAAATGATGAGCATTTAAAGAAATCATGTATATATTTATTTATTTAATTAGTTAGTTAGTTGATACCGGGTCTTGCTGCACAGTTCAGTCTCAATGATCCTCCTGTCTCAGCCTCCCCAGTGCTGGGAGTACAGGCCTTGCACCACCAAGCCTGGTTTTGGTGGCTGGCTCAGCACTGAGGCTGGCACAACATGTGGTACGAGGGATCAAACCTGGGTCCTTATGCCTTTCAGGTAGGCGCTTAGATTGCAGAGCTATTTCCCTGGACCCTCATCCCCACTTGTGAATATGATATTATCCTGGATGATAATCAATACTTTCTTGCTTGCCTTTCAGTTTAGCACAGCTGTATGTGCCCCTAATTAATATATTATTAGCTTTAAACATTTCTGCCTTAATCTAAATAAAGCTATACTAGATGTGACCTTTTCTGACTTATTTCCACAACATCATTCCATTTTCTGAAATTCATTAAAACTGACTCCTGCAGCTGTAGTTCATTAGCACTTGTGTTGGTGTTATTTCCAGCTTGTCCAGATCTCTTGCAAATGAGGCGATTCTGAAGGTGCCTGTGTGTGACCACTGCTTGCACAGATTCAGCATTTGCATACATTCAAGGGTTTCATCCAGGTGTGGAAATACCAAATCCTAAAATATGCAATCACGCATTTCAGTGTGGCAATTAACTAAACCTTTTCCATCATGGGTTTGCTAATCTCCTCTCCCACTAGAAGTGCATGAGACAGTTCTTGCTATTTTTCTATCCTTGAAAGCGGAGCCATCTTACTTACTTATGTGTTCTAATGTCACAGCATATGGTACGTGAAGCCCAGAGCTGAGGTACACTGTAAGACTCGTTGGTCAGATGAATGAGTGAGATGAGATGCTTAAGCAAATCCAGAGAGAGGATACGACTTCCTTTGGGGTTGCTATAGCACCAATGTTTATTCTTCCATTGGAGGGGAATAGATTTAAGATGTCATGGGAAGAAAAAAAATTATACTTTTGCAGATGACACCATAAATATTTAGTCAAACTCTATCTTGTCTTTGGCTTCTTGCTAACATTACTCTTCTTTTCCTCTTGCCTTGGACAAAACTTCCTGTTCTTCATTATTTTATTGCTTACAGAATGCATATTCATGAAATATGAATCAGATAATACATCCAAGAATAATTTTTACACATTGTCACCTGGAGTTGCATCCTTTAGAAATATCTGGTGTTAGTATTGTGTCAGTGCATGCATCACAAATAGTTAATTTTACTAGGGTCATTTGATGTTGATGACTTCAGGCCTTGTGCACCCGAGGCATTGTGACAGAGAATGTTGAGCATTTTAAATGTAATCAAACTTTTAAGGATGCACAAAAGCACATGGGAGCTCAAAACAGCCAGGGAGGAATTCAGGAGTTCACAGAACATTTTCTTCAAGAAAAATAAGCTGAGAGTATGAATCTCAGTGGTGATTGTTGTACTCTGCTTTAAAACCACAGATCATTCCTTGAAAGTTAAGAGTCAAAATTCTCAGCTGGGCCTGCAAGGTTTGTTAGTATGGTGCCGACTCTGGAGACCACATTGAGTCAAAGAAAGCCTTTCACCACCCACTCAAAGCCAAATTGTGTCAGAAGTATATTTTTATTGTGTCAAGGACCGATCCCAGGGCTTCCAGCTCTCTAGGCAAGCATTCTACCACTGAGCCAAATCCAACCCCATAAGTATATTTTTAAATTAAGTTTGATACCTACAGTGTTGTAGAAAATGAGAAAACTGATCCTGATATTTTATGTAATTATTGCTGAAGTCTCAGAGAAAATCAGTAGACCATCTACATAAGCCAAGTACCCTAATTCCCAGGACTTCCTTTGAGGTGAGTCTCTGCTTCGAAGTACTAATCTCACAGTAAATTATACTTTTATGGACCCAAGCACAAGGGACAGCTAAGTTTCCAGCTGGATTGTGCATTAGCTCTGGTCTCTCCAGGAACTTCTGTACAGATTTGATTTCTTAGCTTCATTTTATCTCCTGTCTGGCCTTGGCCAGGACTCCTAGGGGAGACCCAGGTGGGATGGGGTAGATAGACAGTGTGGGGGATGGGGTGGAAGATTAGAAGCCAGAGTGCTGCTTGTGCTCTGCTGTTACTGTCAGACAAGATTTAAGGCGCTGTCCCTCTCCTGTTGCTGTGTACTTTTTGCTTTGTAACTCAGAAGTGTTTATCATGACAAGTTGTGAGCAGATGGGCTGGAGAGAGGACAGAAATTTGACCCAAGAAGATGTCACTTAAACAGCTGAGGCTAATATTTCACCAGATGTCCAAGCGTTTAACCCATTAACAGCTTTATGAACATCAGTGGCAAGTTTTGCACTTACTGATATTTTCATTAAAGTGTTCTTTTTCCAGTTAGTACATAGTGGTATTTAGAAGTTATAAATCCTCTATTATATATGAAGGCATTTATTTGTAGGATGACATTTTATGCCTTTATCATTTCAGAAAGATACTCAGGGTAAATACTGTTAGGCCGAGATTACCTATGAGGAAACAGAGGCCCAAGTTACAGAAAATTCACATGAATAGACAGTGGAAGAGCTGAGACCACAAGCAAGCTGCGAAGTTGGGAGGGACTTCTACAAGTACCTATCCAAATACCTGTCCTGCATAGATGGAAAGTGAGGCCTAAAATGATAAAGGAGTTGTACGTTTCCCCTGGATAGCTCACAGGAGCCTGGAGCACAGGTCCACCTGCAACCCCAGGGTCTCTCCTCCACCACACCCTCTGCTCACACCTGAACTGTGTCCCAACTTGCCTGCCTCACTGGCTGGCAAAGAAGCAATTCATTGCGCTGGCTGGGGATGAAGGGGAAAAGGACTGCCGCGTTCTACCCAGTCATCCTGCACAGTTGTGTCAAGCTTCAAAAGCCCTGATGATTCTTAATAAGTAAATGGGTTACCCGAAAGATTGAAATCAAACATTCCTAGTAATTTTAAGAATTGCTTAACTTTCTGGCTTTTTTTAAAAAAAAAAAAACATAGTTATTCTCCTTGATTTAATCACTTTGCCAATGCTGGAAGGAATTCAGAAAAAGAAAAAGTTCTTGTTTAGAATTATCCTTCAGGGATAATGGAGAAGTAAGAAAAAGAGCATGGAATAAAGACAGGAACAGTGAATCAGCAGTCAATAACTAGGATGTGAATATGTGTTCCTCTAATTGTTACTTTGATTCTCCGATCCACAGTTTCTTCTAAAGTATGTGAGAATTAGTGCCAGCCTTATCTGCCTCCTGGGAAAAACAGTATAGTTAAACATTATGGCTAGTCTATATAATTAAATACTATGCTACCCTAATATAAAATAATGATAATTTTCCACAATAAAAATAACGTTAAGGATATTGAAAGGAGCCTTTGGTATGGTGGAAGAGCCAACAAACTATCAGTCTGCAAAGTCATGCCATCTGGAGTGGAATCCTGATTTCATGGTTTATTACCCTGGTGAGCTCAGGCAAGCTAAGCATTGTCATCAATAAATGCGGGTAAAAGGTCATCTCTCCTGGTTGGTTATGAAGATTAAATTGGATGCTTATGCTAGGTTCTTAGAATGGTGAGTTTTGCATGGTATTCACTTCATAATTTATTGTTACATAAATTATTGTTACATTATGTTGTTTACTTCAAGCAAATAATATGTGTCAGAGAAGAAGAGGGATCTCTTAAGGTTCCACTTTAGCTATATTTCCACTGTAACTTTTAGGCACAGACCTTACATGAGTTCCAGCCCACCTTTAGAGACTTTGCATGGACCTCTGTGGAACCGGCCAATGGCTTTTCTTTTGACTTTCTAAAGAGATCAGGTTGATTGGTCTTCCTAAACCCACAGTAACTGGATGATCTTGAGGGGTATAGTTTGAACATCCCTATGAATTCAGCACAGCTCTCTTGGATTTTGCAAAGCAAGGCATGCCCTGCACATGCTCAATCCCTTTTATTTAGGGACTCAAGCCCACCTTGTGCTCTTGGAAAAACAACATCTGCAATGGGATGAACCCTATGTTCTTGGTGCATGTGGTGATATTCATACATCTCTGAACTACTGATTTCTTGACAATAAGAATGAGTGTATATGAAAACCTTTCCAAGTTTTACCTTTCTGAAATAGGCACTGCCATCATCTAACTTACTTTACAGATGAGGAACTTAGCACAAGGTGTTAGGCAAATTTCTCAATGTTTTGCAGCAGTAATTATAAATGAGGTTTTGAACCTAGAGTGTCTGGCTCTAAGGATACATTAATTCTGTATCCAGCCCATGTGCTATAGCTTAGTTGCATGAATCTATCTAAAGAGAATAGAGGTTGAATGCTATTTATAGGAACAACTGCATCTTATGGGACAGGACCATGAATCTTTAGTTGCACAAAGAGGCTTTTCTTCATAAATTCAGACCTATAATTGATTCATTTAGCATAATTTTTTCCAAAAAATTCATGATCATGAATGAATATTTGTATATATTATTGAAATTTATACTCCCAGGAGTTCAAATAGTACTCAATAGGATACCCTGTTTCCCTGTACAATACAGAATGCTATATGCTCCAATAATTTTTTTTTAGTTTGGGAGTTGAAATTTTTATCTTATTATTTTAATTTACCTTTTAAATTACTCTGAGGTGAACATGGTTCCATGTCTGTGAGATGACTTTTTTTACTTTTTTTAAGTTTGCATTTTTCTCCATTTATTTAAAGGCAACCTTTGTCTTGCCGATTTTCATGGATGCTTTCACAGGGACATGCTGCTTACTTTGAACTTTCAGAAACTTCTTCCCAGATGATTTTTTCTGGAAGGTCATAAATAAAACCTCATTTATTTGTTGTTTTTTAAAAAATTAATCATGTAAAGTTAGTTTATCAAAATATAATAGTCTATTTTCAAATTCTCATGCATTTTTATGTAAATTCCTGAAAATGTCTGCTATCGGTGGTAAGTTGGTAACATTCTCGTGTCTGTAGATGTGATTATGATTATTTCATGACATGTACAAATGGCACTAAATCAAAGAATATATAATATTATGCAAATCTAAATTGTGTGTATCTATCTATATGGCAAAATTTATATTGTCCCCTCTGTCCTACTTTTGAATATTTATTTATTTATTTATATTTTCAAGGAAGGATCTACAGGATGTTCCGGGTCTCACTAGTAGATCAGACTCATAGTGATCCGCCTATTTACAGCGTACCAAGAGCTGGGATTACAGGTGCACGCCACCATGTCCAGTCTTAATCGCCATCTCAGCGCGCCCTGGGGACAGGGTCAGTATGGCAGGCCCAAGGATTGAATCCCCTGGCCCTTGCACCTGCTTGCAGATGCTTTAATGTGCTGAGCTATTTGGCTGGCCCTTGATGTATTTATTTGAAGAAAATATTCATATTTATAATTGTGTTAATTGCTAGTTACCTATTTTTTCACACTGAAATATTTCCTTCTGTGTTAAGAACAGAGTGTGGTTTTATAATATGCTATAATCACTAGTAGAATTGTTCTATGATAATTTAATAGTAACTTTGTAACAATATTTCCCATAATTTTTCTTTACAGATACTCTTGAAATATTTTCATCTAACCAAACTTTAAGTAAAATTTTGTAAAGACAGCAAACCTAAATTTAAAAAAATCTATAAACAAATATACACAACAAAATTGTAGTATTGAAGAAATTAGTATTAGACTTTAAATCAGTTTTAATAGAGAGAATTAAAAAATATTTAAATGACAATAGAATACCAATCTTTGACAAAAATAAGAGGTTATAAATGAAGGACAATTTTGTACTTGTACATACAAAGCAGTTAGGATAGATATACAGCTACTTTCTCTTAATTCAATGAGAAGAAAGATTTGTACTCATAGTGTTTGAACAGGATATCATGTCTGCCTCTTGTACTATGAATAACCACTATGAAGAAAACAATATGCAATATATTAATTATTGTAACTCTCCTACTCACCTGTTTTGAAACTGTCTCATTGCTGTTTGTTTCTCAATAAAATTAATTTAAGAAGCTGGGAGATGGCTCAGTGGAATAAGCACTTCCCTGGCAAGTTCAAGGGCCTGAGTTCAATCCCCAGTTCTGCCAAAAAAAAAGAATTAAAAAAAATGTGTTGAAGCCGGGCATGGTGGCGCATGCTTGTAATCCCAGCACTCGGGAGGCTGAGGCAGGAGGATTGTTGTGAGTTCGAGACCAGCCTGAGCTACAAAGTGAGCTTAAAGTCAGCCTGAACTGCATAGCAAGACCCTGTCTCAAAAAGACAAAAAAAAAAAAAAGTGTTGATTGAACTAGTCATACATATGTCATTTATGAATTACTAGATATTTCCCAGGTAGAACAGTGAAAGTGGTTTTTGAAGATTTTAATATAAATTTATCACTCTATGCCAGCACAAGATATAAAAAATGCACTGTAGTCAATTAGCCAATAATTAATACATGTACATCCAACTTTGAACTACAGAAAGCACTTTCTGAATCTTCAAAGTCATTTTATATTGATAAGAATAGTTACAACTATAATACTGCTTAAAGGAAAAACTGCATTTTATGAAACAAATTAAAAAACTAAAAATGTTAAAAGAAAAAACTCTTGCTTACTTAATATTAGGTGAAATGGACAGGAGTCATTTATAAGACAAATAGGCACAATAATATTTTGTAATGTGTTCAGACATACACGGATTCATTATGTTTCTTTCTGGGTTAGACCCCATGCAATGGTGGGTGCACACCTATGTGTGTGCATGTCTGTGTGTGTGTGTGTGTGTGTGTGAAAATCTTCTTTTCTACATCCCCAGAGCAAGGCTACCTCTTCACTCCTGCTGGGCATACTTTTACACTTTTCATGTTAATTTAATTTCAGTATATTAGTACTTAAGGATAAATTTACTTGGATCTTATATGAGGAAACAGCTAGCTCTAAGCTATAATTGATTGGTGGATTTATGAATCAGAAACATGTGAATGATATTAACAAGAATATTAAAATATGTGAATTAAAGAAACTAAACATGGTACATATCATTTCATTAGGTTTTGCAGAAATGCTTTAAAATTTTTAAGTGTGTACATAAAGAAGAAATTGTCAGCATTCTCAAGAGTTCCAGGACATTTGCCAGTGGGTAATTTTATAGACAAGAAAAGATATTATTTTTAAAATATTTGAAACACCCTTTATGCAGAAATTAAGACATTACACCTCTTTTTCTTCCTCAATGCCTAATCTGATAGGCTGCTAACCTGATAGCATTACGTCTTTTAAATAAGGAAATCAAATATAAAAGAAAATACTTTGCAGTATTTCCAAAATATACTTACCCTTGGGGATAAATAAAATAAGGCTTTATTTATATTTGTGTTTCATTAGTTGCCTGACATGTAATTAAACTACATTCAAAAGAAGAGAATCCTAAACAGATTGGCAGCATGGCAGCTGATTTGGAAGGTCCAGTTGTAGGAGCTGCACGGTGCCAGAGGCTTGGGAAGTGGGTTTCTGAAGACGGTTTTCCTGCTAGCATCAGAGCACCCCTAAAGACTTGTGACTAACTCAAACTATGTACCCTGCAAGAGACCAGTGAATATGAAATTCTGGAACAAGAAACTAAGAATCTCTTTGATCATGTGAGAATTTCTACATTCCTGTGTGCTCAGATTTTATAGCTATTTAATGTTCTCCAATGCTAACACTAATAATATTTGTGATTTATTAAGCTGATCTCTGCAGCTTTGTTTGCTGTTAACTGTAAGCCTGCTCAGTAAATTTGATGGTCCTACAGCTTGAGAATCACTTGGCCTACAGTAGCGTAGTGGCTGAGCAAGCACGGAATGTGGCCGCCAGGAAAATCTCTTCTAAATTGCTCAATGGAATTCTGCTTCACATGTAGATCCTTTCAGTCCTGTTGAAATTTGCAGTGTTCTCAACTCTCAGAAAACACTTATAGAATGATGGTTCCCACCCTTTACAGGAGATGCGTTGCCAGCCCTTCAGGCAAGGGGAAAGCTTCCTGGAACAAGTCATCGTCTGCAGAAAAAGTGAAAACGATTTCAAAGATAGAAGCTGTGGAGTGTCTGGAGACTCCTCACAGGGTAGTTGTACTGCATAGAGAATTAAAGGGATCAAGCACCTTCCTGAACACTGTTTCAGCATTTTTTCACTCAGGATAATAAAGCATTGCCAGTCTGTTTTCTTACTGCTGGGCCATTCTAAATTCAGCAACAGACAAAGAACCTAGAGCCCCTGATGTGTTATACTTTCTATGATCCCTTACTTAGCTAGTGGGAAGAACAGTGGGATGGGTGTACAGTGTGTGGCATGGTGTCTGTCTTATTTATTTAGTTTAAGACAATAGTTGTTCACTGTTTCTATGCATTATAGTCACTGGGAAGCTTTTCAAAAATACTGATGCTCTGGGTCATTAAATCAGAATCTCTGAAGATGGAACTTTATTCTTCTTTAAAAACAAAAGCAAAAACAAAACAACTTCTCCTAGCTATTTTAATGTATGACTTGGCCTAAGAATGATTTGCTAAGGAATACAGTATGATTATTCTGTCAGAAATCTTGGGTTGACAATTTACAAACGAGACAAGTGAGAGCTCTTTGCGCTGGTCTCTAGAAAGGGCTGGGTTTCGTTCAGTATCCATGGCACCAAAGTACTACATTTTTCGCAGTCTACTCAAAAGTTTTGCTCAGGGATCAAGTACCTTCCTGAACACTGTTTCAGCATTTTTTCACTCAGGATAATAAATACAAGATCCTGTGTATCAGACAAAATCAAACAATTATTGTAAAAAAATAATAAAAGGAAAATATAAAAAAGAGTCAAGATTGACAATAATCATAAATTATTCAGAAGGTAGCTGGAATATTAAATGAATCCTGCGTTTAAATCTGAAATCACAAACCAAATGAGAAAGTGCTGTTCATGGTCTTGTGTTCCTTAATAGTCTCAGACAACAAGAGTCACTTTTAGCTAGGGTGAATATATGTACTGATCTAACTTGTTTATTAACTGTATTTGCTATGAGGAATCTCTTTGCAAAGGGTTGCTGTCTATTGAACTAATTTACAGTGCTTCACAGAGCTAAAGTTCAGTGTTCCAGCCAAGAAGATATTCGTGGAGCTGGTCATGTCCTTCTTAATGGGAATTCTGCTTTCTACTGTGGCTCATCATTGGTGAAATTATGTTTGCTGCCTCTTTGTCCACCTGATTTTGCAGTACTGTAAAGGTGTCTGCTTTTCCTCCCACCAAAAATAAATGTAAACAACTCATATTTTTACAAAGTGAAGTGTTATTTTTTCATCTTCCTTTTGCAAAGCAACAGTTGATGCTGAACTTGGGAGTACTGCACCAGAATTTCTCCAGAGGTCTACAAATCTTCATAAGATACAAGTTTATAGTCAAAAAGAGCGTTTTCTTTCTTCAGGAGGGTGAGGACAGGGAGTACAAGAATGGTCCAATATACTCAGTATGTATTATTTCATCTCATTCTCTCTTTCTTATTAATTTTATTGAGAAAAAATTGCAATGAGACAGCTTCAAAACAGGTTGGTAGGAGAGTTACAATAATTAATACATTGCACATTATTGGGTTTGTAATTGTCATTCATAACACAGGATGCAGATCTGATATCCTGTCCAAACACTTAGCACAAATCTTTCACCTTACTGAATTAAGAGAAAGTAACTGTATATCTATCCTAACTATTTTGTATATACAGATACAAAATGGTCCTTCATTTATATCACCTTTTTGTTTAGTTTTGTCAGAGATGGGTATTCCATTTCTATCATTATTAAAACCGTTTGATGACATCCGACTACTCCCAGGCATTTTTGGCTTTAAGTGCTTCAGCTTTGTATTCTGTCTGCCTCTGTAGCCAAACCGTGTGGCACATTCCTTTCCTTCTCAAACTCCAGTTTGTGTATCTCCTTGTCTCCATCCAAGCACCTCTGTCTCCCCCACCATGTGGGGGAATGACTTTCACATTAACATCTAGCTGCTTTCTTTCCCAAATCCACGTCAATTACCACCTTCCCTTGAAAGTCTTCCCTGATTTCTGGAACCTTCTTCTAGTCTCTATTTACATTCTAGCCCACCCAAAACCCATGTGGGTTTCATTTAAAAGCCTGTTCCCTCTGTTTTCAAGACATTTTTATTTTAGTTAGTATTTTAAATTCCTTCCTCTTTTCTTCCTTTAAACTGTGAGAGAGTCATCTCTCTTGCCTATCATTTCTTTTAAATATCTCCTTTTCTGACATTAGAAAGGATGCTTAGACTCACAAAGACCAACTACGCAGAGACATAAAGTACAAATTTCTGAAATGGGTCTGTGTCAGTGATGTTGAGTCAGTCTGCATGCAGTTCCCCTACTGGGTTCCCATTGTCCTGTGTTGGACTTGGACCAGAGGACAGTGCCACACTTCTCCTCCTGGAAGTTGTCCTCTCCAATTTGGCCTATGAGGTGTGAGTTTAAAAGACCATCCTAATATTCTACCTGCCAGCACTGTGTGGGTCAGGGGCCATATGTCAAATGACCACTGGCCATGTTCTCATTATTATGCCTTGTCTGATATAAAAACAAAAAAATACTACATCAGCCTGACATTAAATAGCCAGTTGTGCTGAAATGCCCTTACTTAGTGGGGTTGGTTAGATCCGTGCAGGCAGGAAAAGGAAACATACCTGTGATGTGTAATAATTCCAGTGTGTATTTGTGCATTTGTCAAAATGGAAGGAGTACAACTGAGTCAACTTTAAATGACTGAAGACTTGGTGTACTCCACAAGGATGAGGTACTATTTGGGTTTTAGCCTCAGTCTTCTTTTTTGGGGAAGCTTGGCATTCTAAGGGCAACAGTTTAATTAGTGGAGAGTGAGAGCCCATGTTATTTCCTGTATCCATTGTCCTTGTGTTCATACTCATGATGCCTTTCCTCTCATGTACTTTTTGTGACAGAGTAGGGCTAAGAGAGGACAACAAATGATACTGGATAACCTCAACTGGTCAAGTGATTTTATCTGTTTTGTTATTTACTGTTTCTACTGTGATTGGTGCTGTCTGGTGGGTACTAACACACAAGACAAACATCAGGACACTTTTCACCTGTGCATAACCAGTGAGTGGAAGGAAGCCCGTGTGATCCACTGGTGTGGCAGGGACAGACAGCCTGGGCTTCTGAGCTAAGTGTCTGGCAGCTCATCTTGATCCTCTGGTCCTGCTGTGTCACTCCCTAGCTTGGACATCACCATGCTCCCACAAACCACCATTCAGTACACCTGCCTGCGGGATGCGGTGAGTCTACAGTGTAAGGAGCACAAGACATGTAGGAGCCAGGTCTGGATGTATGGTCACAGGATCCTCTGTGGTGAGGCATTCCATCTTTCCCAGGGTCCACAAGCACTGCAAAAGCGACGTTTGTGAAAATACAAATTGTCATGCGTGAAATAAACAATAATACATTTTAAAACAGTGACGTGTAAGACAGAAATGTGACAAAATGTTTTAAAATTGTTAATATTCTGTAAGAATAAAGATACTGTTAATTAAATATAGTTTTTGCTATATCAACCATAATTTTGGTTACTATGCAGAACTAAAGAGAATAAATTACATATTTCTCACGAGATAAATAGTAACAGATAGCAATAAGGTAAAAAAAGGAGGAAAATGATAGAGGTTTGGGGCAAATAAGGAGAAAAAATTGGTAACATGCATTAGTAAAAATATTGAAGTACATACAGATTACACTGTACAGAGGAAAACAAATTTTGCCATGTTGAACTTTGAAAACAGTCTAACTGATTTGTTGTTTAGGAAATAGACATAATAAAAAGATCAGGATTTGAAACTAACAAAGAATGTATTATAAAAATATCAACTGAAAGGCAGATATAATTCCAGATAAATTATAGAAGAAATCATTGGGATAGTAAAAGAGGGTATGGTGCTGATGCTCCTGCTGGTGCTGCTGCTGCTGCTACTGATGATGAT
>PVKA01002368.1:55604-126236 GCA_004027165.1 Ctenomys sociabilis
TGATGATGATGACGATGGTGATGATGATGATGATGATGATGGTGATGATGACGATGATGATGATGACGATGGTGATGATGATGACGATGATGACGATGATGATGATGACGATGATGATGACGACGACGACGATGATGATGATGATGGTGATGATGATGATGATGACGATGGTGATGATGATGACGATGATGATGACGATGGTGATGATGATGGTGATGATGATGATGAATTTAGTGCAGGGTCTTCAGGGTCTATAGGTCTTACTATGTAGATCAGACTCAAAGTGATTCTCCTGTTATCAGCCTCCCAAGGTCTGGGATTACCGGTGTATGTCACTATGCCCAGTCTCAATCACCATCTCAGCGTGCCCCTAGGTGGATTGATCCCTGACAGTTGGTCTCTGCCTAAACAGACACTTTAGTCCACTGAACTATCTGATCAGCCCCAAGAGGATCATTTTATAATGATAAAAATTTGAATTTACCAAGGGAGTGCAGTTTTTTTTAACTTATATACTGATAATGACACAATGCAAAATCTCAATAGTTATTCACAATAATAGAATATTTACAATATTAGAAAATAAGATGATATAGCTTCTTATAAATCCAGCAAGAGATACTTGAGACCTCTTAGAGAAAAAACATAAAACTTTTGGAAGGAGAGAGTGAGAAACCTGGGCAAATGAAAAAAATACACCACATCCTCAGGATAGAAGGCATAGCATCAGGGATGACAACTCTCTGAAACTGATTCAGAGCTTCAATAAGATACAAACAAAATTAGAAGTTTCCATGTGTAACTTACAAAACATTTCAAAAATATATTCAGAAGTAAAATAGGAAAGAATAAGTCAGTCGTACAAAAACACAGTAACATGGAAGAACTTGCTGTACCAGATATTAATTAGAATCTAGTAAAGAAAAACTAATTATCAAGATGATACTCAAGATGATATTAGTATCTAGTTATAAATAGATGAGTGGAACTATTTTGAAGATTTCCCAGAAACTTAGGGAAACATTTACAACACTGTGGTTATGAAATTAAATACACATATGAACAGTTCTGAGTCCTGTTCAAATAGACAGCAATAATTTGCCCAAGGGAAGCATTTTCTTAATTCTACCAGTGAGCACCATCCCTTGGCCAGAAGGAGCTCATCAGCGATGGGCTTATGCTTTGTGTGCTCATCCAGCAATCCCAATCTGATCTGCATTACACACCTCTAGATTATGTGAGTCCAATTGTGTTTCTAAGGTTCTTAAATTTCCTGAATTTCACACCTTCCAAGTTCCCTACATGGGATGATGTGTCCTTTGTTTGAGATTGTTTTCAGCGAGAGCACATCTCCTTCACTTCTGTAAACAGTAAACTGAGGGGACCTTCTTATTTTTTGTCTAGTGCTGGTCTCATCTTTCCTTGAATGAACAGCATAATGAATTTGAAAAATAGTTCACATAAATGGACATTTCGTTTATAAGACAGGTCACACTGCAGATAAGTGAGGATCAATGGCATTAAGAAAACTGGCTGACGTTTATGAGATACACAAATGCATTCCATGTGGATTAAGCATAGGGGCTAAAACTTTTAAGTGTTCTGAGATAACACAGACTATCTCCTTGACCTCAGCATAAGAAAGCATTTCTTAGCTGGCTGCAACCATACATGCCGTCATCCTAGCCAAGGCAGGGCAATCACAAGTTTTAGACTGGTCTGGGCAACTTCATGAGATCTGATCTCAAAATAGCAAATACTAATCATTTTCAAAAGGGGTGGAATGTAGCTCCATGGTACAGCACCATGGTGTCCTTCTCCCAACAGAAATAAACATAAGGAGGAATGGAGAAAAGGAGAGGCAAAGGAGGTCTTAGTAGACATGGTAAAACATGCCTGTAATCTCAGCAACTAAGGATGACTCATGAGGATCACAAGTTCAAGGCCAGCTTGGGCAACTTAAATTTTTTGGAAGTTAAAAAATAACCAATGGGATATAGTTCAGTGGTAATTCATGAGGGTCTGAGGAGTACTACTGCCAAAAGAAGGGGGTAAGAGAGAGAGAGAAAGAGAAAAAGAGAGACAGAGAGAGAGAGAGAGAGAAAGGATTTCTTTAAAAATGTAGTTACCATGGCACTGATAGTTGGACTGAATTAACATTTTAAATTGACACCATCAAAACCATTGAAAAGATAATAAAAGATAGCCATGGATGATAGAATATATATGTCCCCACAATGTGTATCATAAAATACAAAAGAACTTTTACAAATAAAAAGTCAAGCAATACAATAGTAAGTAAAATATCTGAACATGGGAATCACAACAGACCATAGTCAAATGACTCCATAAAAATATTTTTAAAAATTCTCAATTTAGTCATCAGAAAATGAAAATTAAAAGCACTGAGAGATTACCTTTTTAATTATTTAGAAAATGATTTTAAATCCTATAACACTGTGTTGCAGAGAATATGGTATAGTGAATAATCCCATATAATTTTAGTGAGAATATAAATTCCTGTCATGTTCTAAAAATGTTTGGTGTTATCTGTAAAATTGAAAATATTTGTATATTATGATTCAGACATTCCACTTGTGGTAAACAATGTAGAAAACATCTTAGATATAGGACCTAAGATATTTTTAAAAGAACGTGGAGTTCAGAATTTTTAACCTTTGTCCCGAATAAGAAATAATCCAAATTCCCACCAGTTGTAGAGTGTGTAAATAAATGGTAGCATAATCATTAAAATGGAAAACTATACAGCAACGCAAATGAATAAAGCTTAGAAGCTGTGGAAATCAGTGTTGATAAAATGTAACATAAATCGAAGACATTAGGAAAAAAATGTATAGTTTAGTAATTTTCCTAAGTACAAAGTAACCTACACTGGCCAACTAAAGGGGAAGAGGTTTATTTTAGCTCATAATTTTGGAAGTCTCAGGCTTTGCATGATTGACTGGCACCAGGCAGATGTGGCATAGTGCAAGGGCCTGGGTAGAGGACAGCCATTCCTGGCATGGCAGACAGAAGAAGAGAGAGGAAGGAGAAGACCAGGAGGGAGCTAGGCAACTCTACCTCATTCCCATCCAGATGCTTCCTGCTGAAGCATCTATTATCCCAGTGATTTAGTCCCTGTCTAAAGTCACCTTTGAGCACCTAAAAGGTTTGGAGGACATTCCTAGTGGATGTGAACTCTGTGTGTGTGTGTGTGTGTGTGTGTGTGTGTGTGTGTGATGACAGAGGGGAGGAGGGAGGGAGAGAAAGAGAGGTTGGGTGGGAGCAGGCAAAGCTTGGGACATAGGCTACCAGAAAGCATGACTACTTCTATAAGAAAATTCTGCAAACAGATGTTACTTGGGGGATAGTGAGGGATTATAATTGTGATAGGCACACAGGAAGCTCTGTGTTGTGCTACTAATACTGTATTACTTAATATACTGACAATTTAAATCTTGCTTTATTTTCAAATTATGCCTAAAACATTATGCGTTCTATGTATATATCTTCAAAATTAAAGTGAAGAAAATGATTAACGACCATCATTGGAAAGTGGAGGAAGCAGAAGTCTTGCTGCAGTGGGTCCAACAGTGAATGCATGGAGACTCGGTACAGGTGTTGATCAAAAGCAGCTGCAGCAGCAGAGTTCATGTTGATAAAAATGAACAGAAAATCAGAAAATGCTACCCAGCCAGCTATCTTGAACAACAAGACAACATCGTCTCCAATCTAGAAGTAGTTAGGTTTGTTCCTGAAATCAAGAAAGCCACTCTTGCTATGTTTTTGTTCCCCAGGTTTCTCCATGTGTGGATTTTGGGTGGTCATCTTTCGGGTTGCAGATGTATTTTCTAGTATTATTGTGGCAAGCCATGGTAGTATCCTACTAGAGGAAAAAGCCATGATTTTTTTTCTTATGAGATTTATAAAGATCTAGGAAGACTCCTCCAGTGCTTCCATCCATAGTTCTCTTTCCGGTTCATACCAGATCTGAATATAAATCTTTAGGAGGGAGATTAATCAGTTCCCTGTGGTGGACGGCATGCCAAAGGATAAACTGCTATTATTACTGTCAAGGACTGCATAGGGTCTAAGATTTTAGTAAGGGAATAAATTAAGCTGTGACAGCTGTACATGTGCTGACAGAAGACATGAGACTATTGGGTCAGAGATGTGGGATTGTTTATTACAGCAAGCTGGAGTCCCAGGGTACCTGCATTCTGAAACTTTCCCCGAGCCCCCACTCCCGCAGGGTAGAGGAAAGGTATCTGTACACTGCAGGCACATGAAAGCAAAGGAATCCTGAGCAAGATGACTGGAATACCTTATAATGGCCTGGTACACCTGGCTACCCTTTGTTGGGAGAGAGACACTATCACTGTCCACTAAAACCACAAACATCCTTACAAACAGACTGTAGATCAAAGCAAGAGTGGTTTCAGGTTTGCACAGAGCAAGTACAGAACTGTGACAGACAGCCAGGAATGTCTTTCCCAACCCTCACTATAATTTTCCCACTGCTTCCCTAAAAATCTTCATTTTTATATTAAATTTATATAATGGTGCATTTCAGACATACATAATGTTCACAGTTATCATAGGATCACATACTCGCACATGATATATCTAGATTGTTCTTTTTCTCCACTCCTTCCCCCTCCCTTCAAAGTCTCTTCCGTCCTTAATACTGTTTACATTTTGAAACTATTGCTAAGTGACTAGAGGGTTCGATGATGTGTGGTAAGTGTTAGCTTGGACGGAGGTTTTCTCTGAAACAAGTTGCTCAGTGTTCTCATGACAAGAAAGGCCCAAGGAAGCACTGGGGCAAGTCTTCAGTCATCAGAGGTCAGGAGGGTGGATACCTGAATCTTGAAAATATATTTGTTAATTATTTTTATTTAAAAAAATATCTCTTACTTATTTGTTTGCTGCGGGGCCTCTATACACAACTCAGACTCATTTGTAATGATCCTCTGTCTCAGCTTCTCCAGCTCAGGCACTTAGACTGCCAAGCTGTCTCCTCACCCCTATTTGTTAATTTTTAAATGCTACATTTCATTACCCTGAGATGTAGTTTCATACAGTGAATATTTAGAACAGAAAACTAAATATTTAAAAAAAATCCTCCCAGTAAATAAATAAACTATAAATATTCAAAGGAAAAGTTAAAAAATAAACCACACAAAATAAGTCATTGAACATAGTCAATGAAGCACTGGGGCAAGTCGTCAGTCATCAGAGGTCCTAAAGACCCCTAACACACAGGCTCAGTGAGTTTTCCTTCTAATGGGTCTTGTTTCCTTCATCTCTAAAGGGAGAAAGGGAATTAAGTTTTTCAAAAGCTCCAGTATTTTGAATTGATCAGAAGGCATTATATCATTGAGACTTTTTGCTTCTAATACAACTCTTTTCCATTTTGCATCCCTAAACATACACCATATTTACCATAGATGTCTTTAAGAAGATTGCAAGCATTCATAGATTTCTGTCCTATAAGGTAGACAAAAGTGCTCCTAAATTTGTAATTGGAAAATAGTCTGTTTCATAGAGAGATCTTATATCTTGCCTGGGGTCACTTATTTATTTAGCAAGTAGCATTGGTAGGGCTCATTTCAAAGACTTGCCCTGTGATTACTAAGACTTCATTCACTCCTGTAGAACAAGAAAAATGGAAACATTCACTTTTAACTCATAATTGGAAAAATTAAAGATCTTCATATTGATGATGATGATATTGATAATCATATTATTGCTATTAATGTATGTCTGTCTTGCCACCAGATGACATAATCCTTGAAGCAGGGAATATAGTGGCATCCATCTTTACAGTGCCAATTCCAACAATATGACTTAGACTATGGTGGATTCCAAATAATGCTTGTTAAATAAAATACATCCCATTATCTAGTTCAACCTTTTCATTTCATCAGTAAGAAAAATGGGAGACAGTTAGTTAACAAGCCTAAATTCAGACATGTACTTAGCAGTAAAACAATGTATTAAATTTAGATTTTGACTTTTATAGTGTACTTTCATGTCACCTTAATACTTTCAAACTAGAGAAGGTTTCCCTAAACCACCATCTCATATGAAGGGGAGGCTAAATGAAAGTTTCACCAAACACAAACTGCCCTCACCTGCGATTCTCCACACTGAGTAGGATAGAAAGAGTTTGATAGCACATCAAGGACTCTTCTCACATACTACGTACACTGGCAATGAGTGTGAAACTAATTTTTTGTTCAGATGCTGCTTTGAAAAATGGTTGTATCAAGAAAACTGGAGCCCTGCTACCTGGAAACCAAATTCTAAAGGAAAATATATTAGGCAGACTTACAAAGCCACGTGCCTTTACACATTACACAAAATATTCTTATTTCAATCCATGCACTCTTCTGGTCTCCACTGCCAAGTGATATGAGGAGTATAGTTATTCATGGCCCCATTTAAGGATGATGAACTTGAAGTTGGGAAAATCTAAGCTAAATAAAGGAGCAATGTCATGCTTTGAATACTCTATGATGTTGTATTGTTATTTATAATGTTTTCAAGAATTCTTCGCATTTTCCAGAACAAAGGTGTCACGTTTGTGTGTGGCAGCATGGAGCTAGTATTTCTCCAGCACCTTCTGTTAACACAATTGTTTCTATTGAAAGTAAGTCCGAGGTGGAGATGGAAATTAAGGATAAGAAGGTGGCCCAGATGATGAGAATATGCATTGAATAAGAACAAGTTGCAAAGCAAATCAAATCTATAAGGAAGAAAAGTGAGATTTATTGAAGTAGCAAGGAGCTTACTGTTTCTTTTCTTGAAGAAGGTTCAAAACATGGCGCTCTCTGTAAACAGACAGGGAAAACCACAAGAAATGGAATTTACAGTCATTTTATTACAGGTGGATAGGTTGGTCATAGTGACCAGTTTGAGCAGGACAAGACAAGAATCTCATGGATACCTGTTTCTCTTTTCTTAGTCCTGGGATTAAAGGCATTCCTTTGAATATATGTTCTGGATCTTTCATTTGCCAGGTATGTGTTCTTTCAAAGAGGTTATAAAAGTTTCAGAGATCATGTTCTCATGTGTGAAATAGACACTAGCACTCCAAGGTTAGAAGATTTGAAAATTAAATTCAGCACTGTATTCAAACAGTGTTCAGCTATTCAGCACAATAACTAGCATGCAATGATTTCTTCAAAAGTGTTTCCTAAAATGACAATCTGTCCTTAAATTGTATAGTAATTATCAGAGCACTGACCCTCATCAATTATTGCTGATTGATTCATTGATTGGTGCCAAGGATTGAACTCAGGACCCTGTGCTTACCAAGCAGGCACTTAAGCCGCTGAGCTATCTCCCCAGCTTGATTGGTTTTTAATTATTTATTTGGTACAGGTTCTCACTATGCAGCTAAGACTCATAATAATCCTCCTGTCTCAGCCTCCCCAGCATTGGGATCACAGACATAAACTACCACACCTGTTTTCAGTGGGTGGCATAGTACGAGTTACCAGGGATTGAGCCCAGGTCCTTGAGCTTGCCAGCAGGTGCTTAGACTGTAAAGCTATCTCCACAACCCCAGCTTAATTTCTTTTAGTGTCAATGTTAATCTTAATTTTCTATTGTTATAACAGAATACCTGGATAATCCAGAGAGACTGGATAATTTGTTAAGAGAAGTTTATTTAGTTCACAGTTCTGGAGTTCTGGAGTCCAAGCTGGGTTTGTCACATCTTCTGAGGGTTCCTGCAGCACCTGACATGATAGAAAAGCAGAAGGCTAAGTGGGCTAATGATGAAAAGACAAGCACAAAGTGTTCAGCTCATTATATTCATCATTTCTTCTTTAACTTTGCAAGTTTTTTTATTTGTATGTTTGAAATACATGATGAATACATTCCTAAGGGGAAGGTGTACATACGCAAATCACATTTTTGTCCTTTATCTATCCTCTTTCCCTCCCCCTCCCCCTTCTATCTCTAGACCCCTTCCATCTGCAAAGTGTCTACCTTCTTGTTTCCTAATATCTTCCTTTTGTTTTGCTGTGCAAGTTCTTTATGCGTTGGTCATCTAACACAAGGAAAACTGTGGGTGACATGTAACTTTCTAACCCCTCACTCTTGTAGTAGGAAATGCACTGTGGAGAGAGCAAGAGCTGGGTCTCTGAGGGCCGTACAGTCCCTGGACAGCACCCTACCTCCTGCCTGAGGGCTCCGCACTAGGTGCAGCACCTCTGCAGGTCCTGACAGCTTTCTACAGTGAGACATCAGAGGAGAAATACTAATATGAATTTTGGAGAAGGTAAGTCCCATATAAAATATGCCAATACCGAATGCACACTTGTAGTCTTTGCAATCACTCAATTTTTATGAAAAGCTGCAAATTTATTTTTAGACCAAAATGAGTCTTACTGAATATTATAAGAAATAACAGCACATGAGAGCTTAAGATGTATGAAGTTTATAAAGCTACTAAGTGTTGGAGTGTATTGAATGTTTCAAACCAAAATTTAATGAAAGTATCTGGAAAGTTATTTATACTTGACTAAGTAACTAAACCAACTTAACTATTTGGAAATATCACACACAGTAAACAATTTATTCCTCAGTGCTGGGATCTGTGTACCTAAATGTTAAATTTCAAAACTTAGCCATATATCTAAGAAATAAACCACCACAGGAGAATGATCAATGAAATTTCTATGCTGACAACTAATCACAGATTATTTTATTTCATTTGTGCAAAGTGCTTTGGCACAAGAGATGTGATAGATGCTAAATAGAATGAAGCACTCTGTAATCTAGGGCAAGCAACCAAGCTTAAGATTTAATGTTTTTGTTTGTTTGTTGTTTTGCTTTCTTTGGTTTCTATTGGTGAGATAGATGTAATACTACCAACCCTGTCAATATTTGGTGAGTTGTGTGTTTGTAAATTGTAGACTATAAATATGATTGCCTTTTGTCACAATAGCTGGCATGAAATTCAACATCTTTGAATCTTCATATCCTAGGAATGTGGCATACTCTTCAGCTCATAGGAGATGCCAGGCATTCAGCCAGACCAGGAAAAGCCCCTCGCCCATCTTAAATGGTGCTGCCTGAAGTTTACCTTGACCACTCTAATTCTACATCTTCTCACAGCTAGACTTGGACAATGAGAAAAGAAACATCTGTCATGGTCTAAAGTTATTTTCTATCTTCTTTCTTGGAACGCTTTGTGATCAACTTCATGAGATCTGCTTTCTTTTTTCTTAAAAATATGTTGGTACTTGTGGCTCATGTAATTTCATGAATAAGTACTTAATTAAACTTGCATATATATATATATATATATATATATATATATATATATATATATATATGCCTATCATTTATCTACATTGCAAATGTAAATGCCCCAAGGTTAAGCTTAGGTGTCAGATGTGTTTGCCCCACCCCCCCACAAACACACACACAGGGTTTTTTTTGTTGTTGTTTTACATATTTGTTAAATAAATTGATGCTGATGACATTAAAGATATGGAACTGTCTCCTCCTCTTGTCTCAACACAGGCAAGAAACTAGTGACAACTGTATACAAACCTAGTTTCTTGACATGGAAGGCTTAATGTTCTCTTATGAAGTTCACTCTTTGCTTGGATCCTTAGCTAGCTGATAACTTTCCCAGTAGTAGACATTTTAGTTCCAATTATGTTTCCTCTACCAATCAGAATGCTTCTCAACTTCTCTCCTTCCTGTGACTATCTGAGGAATGATTGTATGACGGACAATGTGTTCAGTCTAACTTCCTGTTCTTTGCCTTAGCCCCTCAAATAGAATTCTTTTTTCCTGTTTCACTTCTAATAGCTATCCTATTTAACTCTTGAAATAGCTATTCCTTTATCTTTCTAATAACTACCCTTTTTGTTCAACAAATAACTACTCTTTTAACCTTTTACTTTTCCACTAAAGAAAGATTCTTCTTTTTGAGGATACTCAATGGGCCTACATGGTAAAAGGACCAAGATAATTTTCTTATAGTTGCAAAATAAACTACTGAAATTTTGTAAGATTGCCATGAATCTGTTGCTAGGGTTTCTCTCAAAGTCCTTACATGGATAAAAGTTAAAAAAAAAAAAAGAGAAGTCTCATAATTACTTTCACCTGCTCAGCCACCCTGACTGAACTTGGCATGGCTCATGTGCTGATCTACGTGGTTTGCTGGGTGTGTTGGGGTTGTAATTAAAAGGGATGAGAATATTAAAGAAACTACGGCTCAATTAAAGTCAGAGAGATCTCAGGACTGGTTACTTAATAAGCAGGAATTTTGGCAGCAGTAAACCATGGGCTGTAATGACCAAAGAGAGCTCACACTTGTAATTTTCAGTATGTTACTTTTTCTCTCTTAGTCTTTGTAAGATTTCTAAGCCTCCTACATTCCAACCCTGGATCCAGTGGCTTAAGCATGAGAATTCAACTTCATTCTCTTGTCTTGCAAGGCAAGAGGAGAATGAATTTTTGCCTGCTGAATACTCATTTTCTTCTGTATGAAACTGAATATGTAGAGCCCAAGATTTTGTATATGCTCTGCTTTTTGAGTATAGTTCCAAAAATCAGACACTAAAATTCAAAGTTGTAGAACAAGATAAATTTTGTTAAAATGACATTATCTTACACTTCTATGGGATCAAATAATTACTGTGTGTTTAAAAAAAAAAACTTTATTAAGGGAAACTTAATAAAGGCAAGAAAAAGTTTACAAAAAAGTCCTTAATAGACAAGTAAAAGTTATACATTGCTGACATCAGGTGAACAATTAAGTGTGGTTGTACATATATATATATATATATATATATATATATATATATAAATAATTCAAAAAATTTCCTAAGTAATCTGGTTCTTTCTGTGTCCAGAAAATAATCAGAAAGCAAACACGTTTTTAAGAAGGAAACTGTGATGTCTTGTATACTTACTTCGTAACAACTACCACTGAATATTTAATATTGAAGAAAAGCACGTGTTAATTGAAATTAGATCCACGAACCTTCTCTACTAACATCCAGTTTAGGAGTAGCTCTTTCCTGGGGGTAGGCAAAAAAAGCAGAGGGAAAGCCAGGGAAGGAGGCGCCTGAGGACTGCTCAGATGTCCTGGTAAGTGGAATCTGCCCGAGCACGCCGAGTTTACGCTGCCAAAATCTTTGCTCAAAGAACACAGGAGGCACTGTGGCCATGACTGAGGAAATGAACCTGATCAGTTCTTTTTGTCTGGCTCTCTCCTCCACCTCCCATGCATTGTGCAAGAGAAAGCTTAAACCATCTTCCTGTCGGGTGGAATGAGAGAATGTGTACCAGGTGGCCTTAACCCTGGTCCTCACAAATTGCTGCAGCTGCTGGGGTTCAGGGCCAGCTCTTGGCCAGAGAACACCCTGCCCCTGCACTGTGAGCTGGCGGGGGACCATGTGCTCACATTTTGTTCAGGAACAAGGGGAGCCAGCATCCCCTTGTGCTGTGGGCTTGGGTGACTATTAGGAACACTTACATCCAATTAACAATTTTGCAAGAGGAATTTTGCCTGGCAAGAGGAATTCAGAAATCCTTTAGTGACTTCATTGAAAACCAGGATACAAGAGAGAGCCCTGAAAAAGCAGAAATTGCCTCAGTATAATGAACCTTGGACTGAGGGTTCAAAATGGTAGAACTCCTCCTAGGTGCTCTGAGGTGAACGAGTCAATCTGAGGGTCTCTGTCTTTAGCAGCTGACTGTTCCTACCTGGGTGACAGACATACAAGTGGCTAAGTCTGGTGATTCCATAATGGGGAAGGGAAACTCTAGTGTGAGATATGGAACACTACTCTGTCCCCCATCATTCTAAGATCAGCACCACTTCAATTTAGATAGCATCACCTTCTGGATTGTTTAAGCCAGTAAAAACATGGTTAAAGAAAGAATAGTGCATATAAAATATATTAGGTATCAGAACAGTCTCTATCCTGGTTCACAGCTTACTGAAATGTGTGTTTTGGAGGAAGTGACATACATCCTTGTCCTGAATTGCATTTTTCTGAAAGTTCCAAATAGTCTTGAAATTTTCTGGTTGTCATAAAAACAGGACGTCTGTAATCGGTGGAAGTCATCGCTGCTAGGGCTGGCACCCTTACAGGTGAACCACAAATAAAATGTGAATGGTAAACCCAGGTGAGGTGCAGCACACCTATAATCCCATCACTTGGGGGGCTGAGGAAGGAGGATCCTTGAGAGTTTGAGAGCTTGCTAGCCTGAGAGGCATAGCAAGACCCTGTCTCTTTTTTTTTTTTTTTTTTTTTTTTTTTTGTCTTTTTCAGACAGGGTCTCACTATGCAGTTCAGGCTGGCCTTAACCTCATTTTGTAGCCCAGGCTGGTCTTGAACTCACAGCAACCCTCCTGCCTCAGCCTCCCAAGTGCTGGGATTACAGCCATGCGCCACCACACCCGGCTTAAGACCCTGTCTCAAAAAGACAAAAAAGAGAAAAATACTATGGTGGCCCTTTGATTCTCTTCTTCATTTTTAAATTTCCCACTGCAATTTCCCATGGCCCACACTGTTACTGAACCATTTTCTATGCTGGGTTGGACTTAGACATTTGGTTCTTGATGACAAATACACTCATGCCTGGAACATTCTTTTATAAGTAAGACAAGAACTCAGGAGTTGGATCTGAAAAGCTATTTGGCCACTGATCTTCTGGCCAGTTTCATTCAGTTTGATGTACTGTCTCTCATGAAGTTATACTTCTGGGACAGCTTCATTGTCTCCCATCTGCTGTGGACCATTCTGATGAACAAAGTATAGGCCTGACCTTTCTAATTTTTTTGGGTGGAGCCAGAGATTGAACTCAGATCCTTGCCCTTGCCAGGGAAGCACTTATTCCACTGAGCCATCTCCCCAGCCCCTGGTCTTTCTATTATTGAGAGCCAATCAGTGTATCACACAGCTGAGCAGATTAGAAGACATGACATGAGCAGTGCTTTTGATTAGAAGGAAAAAGGAAGCAGTCAGTAATGATCAAAAATTAAAGGACAGGGATTTGGCCTAAGCAATGTGTAGTTGAAGTGAGGTCACTTAAACTTCATCTTGGAGAATGGGATAAAGTTTTAATAAAAAGTGGGCATACTAAATAATTTAGCAATGTTACAAAGGCATATGCATGGGGGAGCAATATGTTTTTATTAGTAATGGACAGGAAAATTTGTGGGCAGACAGACCCCTGAAATTGCTGAAGGTGCCAGATTACATAATGCCTTGAAACCAGCATTTTAAAACAAGAACTGTGTGGTAGATAATAAAATCCCATTCTGTGTTTCTGAATAGAATTATGGCTTGGACAGAAAAAGGATTATGGGTGGTGAGCTAAGTTAGGGAGCATGCTGTAGAAGGTTAAAATACTTTCCCAAGTAAGTGAAGATGGGATGTAAGTATTACAGAGGGTCGGTACATATCCTCAGGAGAACACTGCTAGACTTCAGCCTTTGACTATCAGTAGAAGCCACACAAGGAAGCCAGAATTGAGCAAGTATGTTTGAGGCAAGTTTTCAAGGAAGGTGACACAGATGAAAAACCTAGGGAGTTCAGGGAAAATGCTGCTATGGTAGAATGCAGGAAACTTGGCGTGGAGCATATTGAACTTCAAGAATGTAATGGGGATGTGAACAGGAAGGTAGGAGATGAGCCAGAACTCTAGTGCTAGATTGAGCCCCTGAGCTGCTGATCACTGCCATGAGGTCTTAGAAGCCTTGTGTGTACAGAGGGGAGGTGGGCAGGGAGGGCTGGATGAAGAGAAAAGAAGGGAGGCTCTTCTATCAGAATTTCTGGGCTCTGGGCTCTGGGCTCTGGGTAGTGGCTCTGGCAAGTACATGTAACAACAGAGATTTGTGGTTTTCTTAGATCCATCTGCACCAGTGACTACTGCATTTCAGAGCCCCAGCAGTTGGTTTGGTTCTGAGTTTAACCACAAGAATCTGACTGAGGTCAGAATATGCCCTAGAGGTCAGCCATGCTTCAGGCACCAGTTACGTGGAGGAGCTCTCGGCTTCAGTCTGCCCTCTCAGTGTGATCAGGTCCTGGTCACGGACTTATGCTGCAGGACGTGTTTCATACATGTTAACTAGACAGCAACTCTATAGACTTTTGTAAATTATGAATTATTACCTTGTTGTTGCTGGAGATAGTGTAAATCACAAACAAAATGAAAACCCCAGGTTGTTGGCAGTAGAGCTGTTCAACCCTCTCTTCCAACCGCAAAGGAGATTGTGTCCGAGATCTGGATAAGAGCTTCCCAGCAGGGACACACAGCAGGAGAGAGCTCAGACCCTGGACTTGCCATCAGTTCTTTCCTTTTCTCATCAAGGAAAATCCCTTTCCTTCCTCTCACATTTGGCAACTTGCTTAGCGTGATGTGATGGTTGGTGCTCATTTGATAGCCTCATTTCCTCCTGCCACTTTCAGTGCTGAGTTTCGTGGCACTGTAGAAGAGTTGCCAACACATCAGGAGGACAGCTTAAGGAGGACTGAAAGGTTAAACTCAATACAATTGAACCTGACTGAATATTTAATCTCATAAAGCTTCTAATCAATAAGGAAGTGAGTCAAGAGCACTTTCATCCAGCACCTCACAGTTCCCAACAGGAGACGGATATGTAGGCAGCTGGGGCACAGCAGAGTGACATAGGACCTTCCCTGGAAGAATGAATAAACCTAATGTGACAATTTTTCTTTTGTTCACTTTCCAAATTGAGAGAACCCTGTGGGTTCTGACTTGGCATCCCTTAGGACACGTTACAGGAAGCAAAGGCTAGTTTCTAGACAGGGCATTTTTTCCCCTAGGGTCAGGCATTGTGGCACACTTTATTTTAAAATGTGGCACGAATCTGGCCCCTCATCCATTTTCCAACACTTTTGGATGTGAGCGGCCTTCACAGTGGACTCCAGAAGGGGTAAGGGGAACAGTGTGATGAGCCAGTGCTGCCAAGACCAGAAGCTACAGGGCTTGGGGATCATTGCCAAGTGTGGAGATGAACATGATAGAGTTCCTAAATAACTGCGTGCCCTCAGCCCGAGGCCGGGTTCCATGCTATTCCAGTGATGTGACCTACCTCCCCCGGTGATCTAAGATAACACTTATCACACTCTGCCTTGGGATCCAGTTACTCCTGTGTATGCTCTGATTTCTCCACTAAAGGAGAGAGTGGCAACCACCATGACCTACTCAACCCTGTCCCCCACAGCTCTTGGCACAGGCCCTGGCACTCAGTAGATGCCCAGAAAGTGCTCAGTGTTGGCTAGAAGGTTGTAGGGCTTCTCATTGCTCAATGGTAGAGCCTACAGCTCTTCCTGCCTGGTCAGAGAAGGGCAAAATGATGGAAAGCATGTGTCTGCAATCTATCCTCTGTGGAGCTTTGGGTCAGCCCTTCACACTGCCACAGTTTTCCCACACATTAGAAAGATTAATATTCCATAATTCCATAATTCTAGCTTCTTATGTTTCTTTAATTAAATGCAATTCAAGTAGTATTTGTGTTTTAAAAGATTTATTATGGGAAATACAGTAAAATGTAAGAGAAAGACACCAATGTTGCTATTCAATGAGAAAAACCATTCATTCCCAACTGTGCATGAAAAATCTTTTGTGAGGATGAGGGTGTTTATTTCTTACCTCTACTATTTATTAATTTGACTGGCAAATAAACAAGAAGCTTGGATATTTAAGAAATGTTCAGAGATTACTGAGTCAGTCAGTAGAGTCAGAATGCCAATTCAAACTGAGTTTCTATTTCTTAACCCCTCTGAGTCTTAGTTTAACTATGAAATAAACTTTAATGCCACTGCGTAGTATTTGTGAGATATTAAAATCTATGGAAAAAAATAGCTAAGATTTTGGAAACTTAAAAAGCTAACAATCTTAAGGGATTATCACATTACTAAATAGCCAGGCTAGTAGCTCAGATGGCCAAATCCTGATTTAAAATAAAAGTGAAATTGGAAAGCTGTTGATGTCATTGACAAACATTTCACAGGCCTGCTTATGCTCAATGTCTTGCCCTGCTACACCCCTAGATCAAGTTATTAAATTACATCTTTCATTAGTTTGCCCTTTCTTGCTTGCAGAATTAGAGATGTTAGGATAAAAAAGGAAATCTAAATATACTTCAGTGATTATTCTTTGATTGTAAGCAAACTCTTTAAAATGCTAATTCTAATAAGGATATAATAAGATCAGTGCTTTCTCTTACATAGTTTATTGAGATAGAAAATTTCTTTGTAACTTAACTTGTCTCCCATTTAGCCAGATGAGTATTCACATGCATATAACCACATATTTTGATTTGACCATTATTTCTGTAGTCATGTATGAAAAACCAGTAATAATTTTGGAAATATATAAAAATGCATAGCTGTCTTCCCAGTCAGCCTGAAGCATCTATTTACTGTTTATAGAGATACAGAGTATGGACTTTCAGAAAGTGCTTAGGACTGTCATAAGAGGAATTCAGGCAAAAACTTAATATTCAGTTTCTGGAAACCAGGATATAAATGTAATACCCACGTAAATATAATTAGATTTGTAAGAAAGCTTGCAAACAGAGAGAAACAGTTTCTCAATTACCACTTGCATGTCAACTTTAAAGTCTGAATTCTTTGGTCATGGCATATAGTTTAAGGAATTTAAGGTTCATATAGAAAGAATAAAAGGTAAAGGTCCATTCATGCCTCTCAAGATGAGGCATCCCAGCCCTATCCTGAGTACTGAGCATATTATTACATGCAGAGATATGTAGACAGCCCTCTCGGAGTATCCAACAAAGCCCACAAAACCCAATGGACAGTAGGGATAGTCTGTTCAGAAATTCAGAGCATGCTGGAGTCCCACACATGGCACAGAATCCCAACCCCAGAACCACCTCCAAGACTGTAAGAGCACTGAGAATAAGCTGGCCAGGGAAGGTGGACACGCCAGAGGTGGAGAGGTGTGCAGGGGTGCAGATGTTCTTATTACTTCGGAAACAAGGCAGTCAGACCATGGCCCAAAAGGTACACTGACCCAACCTCTTGAAAAACAATGATAAGAGCAGTAACTTTCAACACAATTATGTGACTGAAATTGTATACAATACTACACTGTATTAAGGAAATATGAGCTTTTCCTGTTGCTCCACTTCTCATGCATTGATTTTTAAAGTATTTGAACTTTTAGAAATTGCTGAGTAAATAAACCTACATACCATGCAATGTGTTGGACCCTCATAAATGAGTCTTATATCTTGTTTTTTATTTTTATTTAAAATCAGTAGGAAGTTTTTAATCTGACTGAAGTGACAAAAACTTGAATTTTGAAAGATAGAGAAATTTAGTTACCTAAAATAACATCTACATAATACTGAAACATACACTTAGGCAAAAAGAAGAACAAAACAAATGATTGAAGTTCAAGGTATGTAAAGGGTTAAACTGGAAATAATTTAATTCCACTTTGAAATATATAAAGTTATGAAATGATATCTTAATGATTCGCCTATTTTAGTTGAATAAATTTATATATATATATATATTTTTTTTAATGTATGTGGTTGTTACAGGGCCTTACTACCCAGATTGAATTCATGGTGATCCTCCTGCTTTCAGCCTCCCCAGTGCTGGGATTATAGGCATGTGCCACCATGCCCAGCTTCTGTGGCTGGCTCAGTGTGCCCAGGCAGGCGGAAGGCTAGTACAACACATGGTACCTGGGATCGAACCGCAGTCTTTGTGCTTGCCTGAGCTTGCCTAAGCAGGTGCTTTAGTCCACTGAGTGTTTTTACTATGAAACAAAATAATTGTTTATTTTATGAAAGGTAAACTTGGTGAAACTTCCAAATAAACAAAATTGGAATTTCGTTCATGAGTTTTAATTTATAAAGTATTGATGATACATTGTAAGTGGAGCTAAAAGACCATACATGGGAAATCATTACACAATTCAGATTTTTTTTTAATTCAAAAATTAAGCCATAGAAGTTTTTCCTGTTTTAATGTACACAAATACATTACTTAAATTTTTAAAAATAGGGCCGGGGAGATGGCTCAATAGAATAAGCACTTCTCTGGAAGCCCAAAGACCTGAGTTCCATCCCTGGTTCCACCATAAAAAAAATTAAAACTAAATTTTACTTTTGAAAATAGGACTTTACCATTTTTACTTTTTGACACAGCAACCACTCCAGACATAGAATAACCATTTGTCTATAATACAGATTTTTATTCAGAACAAAAATTAGAGATGAAACACAGTGTCTTAACAGCATAGGGTGGGAGCCAGGTGTATTTCTTGCAGAGTTAAAATGATTGTACTGCGAATAGCTTACTTCCCATTTCTATACTATATTTCACATACAGGATTGAGATCCTGCTGTTGGTGGTGAGGGATAATTATGGTAGGCAGAAATAAGGCAGTAAGCCCACAGCCCAAGCATTGGGAACTTCTGGGAGCAAGCTCTCCATCTGAGCTTCCCCGCGGCTCCCGGCACACGTGCCGCTCCTGCATCTGTCAAAGCATCAGCTGGTCCAACTGTTCTTTCTTCCATCTCCAAACCCGGCCAAGGCAGCACCAGCAACTGAGGTCAGACCTGGGGGCTGAAGTGAGTGAAGCATTTTATATTTATATCCACAGACACACACTCTGCTCTATGTTCCAGTGACTTCAGGGGACTTTCCACAAAGCGCGGGTGTCCCGTGTCTAGTTTGAGGTAATTCTGCCTGGCCCAGTAAGACCTCCGGAAACAAATCACTGGGTGAAGGGTTGTGTTCTGGAATTTATAGACTGATGCTCAATAACTCTTCCCTTTCTCCTGTGCCACTTGCCCAGTAGGATATTAACCTATGTGTCGCACTTTTGGTGGTGTTTTGTTCTGTTTTCCTCTCTTTAATTGCTTGGTCTAAGGTTAAGGACAGACAGAGTAGAGTGATCTCAAGACTTTGAGCTTGGGCAAGGTTGTGGATTCCATGGAAGACTATTCTGATTGGCTTAATGGGGGCTATGCATGTGCAACAAAAACAGAACAATGAGGTGAATAACAGGCACAAAAATTGCTGTCCTACACATCTTGACTTGACTCTAACATTTGATGGAGAAATAAAGTTTTGTGACTGGACAAAAGAGGAGTGTCAGTGAGGACAAGAGAGATCTAATCAATGACATGAAATTGTATGAAATAACAAAAAAAAATTGGTTGCATTCCTGTCTTCAGAGAACTTACGATGAAAAGACAAATTTCACTGAACTAAGTGAGAGTTACGTTGCTTATTTAAAATCCTAGCTGCATAGTACGATATATAGGCTTTCTCTGTCTCTCTCTCTCTATCTCTGTCTCTCTCTCTCCACTTTTCCACAAAGCCAGGTGTGTTGAAATGAGCTAGGCATTTGAACAAGTTCAGAGAAAAGAGAAAACAAGTTTCTCTCTTTCTTGCTGCATGTGGAGGACATCATCTCCAAAGTAGAGGCATTTTCCTATCTTGAATCCTCCAGCTAGCACAAAAAATTATGAAAAATGAAAGAGAGAGATAAAATATAGGTAATAAAGGGGGTAAAGTGGTGGGGGAGGGAGAAACAAGGGGAGGGGGTGGAAAGAGGATCAGGAGGTATGGCCTCCATGAGTCAGCTACCCTGAGTAATCGAACCATCACATGTTGCAAAAGTATGGTAATAAAAATAACAAAAGAAGAAAAATAATATTAAAGTGATTAAAATATATTATGACTATTTTGCAGGAGACTGATCAACTGCCCGTCTTGGAGCTGTGTCCGTCTTTCTCGAGAACGCCTCTCTTCAATTTGCACTGTAGTAATGTCTGCAATGAGGTGTCTCCACACACCCTCTCAGACACTCAGAAGGTGGATCTTGATCACTTAAAGGGCGAGGCTGATAGTCAGGATCCCTCCTTGCTAGTGATGGGTTTCAGGTGGTAGGCAACTGGGCTTTGGTCAATGAAAATTAGAAGAAAATATGTCAAGATATTCCGAATAAAGGAGGTTGAGAATTAAGGTTAACAAGCAAACTTCATCTGACATTTAATAATAGTTTAAATAACTTACTCCATAGCTTTGGGCATATCATTTAACATCTGCACCTTGAGGATTTTATATCATATTTAAATATGTTAATCATTCTTGGACTACCCAATAAGTGGGAAAATTCTTACTATTCTGGAAAGTAATGTATGTATAAAAATGTGCAATTCTAAATAAATATAACTTGATGATTATTATGAATTGCTAATTGTTTTGAAATCTTCCATCTAACAACTGATATATATGATATCCTAAAAACCTGCTAATAATTTGATACTAAGAAAATATAGTTCTGGGGCTGTGGAGATAGCTCAGTGGTCTAAACAGCCTCTTGGCACAAGCAAGGACCCAGGTTCAATCCCTGGTATCACACACCATGCAGGCCCTGGAAACCCAGTGCTCTATGGCAGCCAAAGAAACTGGGTGTGGTGATATACACCTGTAATCCCAGCTCTGGGGAGGCTGAGACAAGAGGATCACTATGAGGCCAAGGTGTAGTGAGACCCTGAACCAAATAAACAAACAAATAAATAAATACATACATACATACATTTATACATACATAGTTCTTTAAATTATTTCAGGTCAACATAATAGTGTGTGAAAGTTTTTCTGTGAATATTCACATGAAAATTCATGTTTATTTTTAACTAATTTCTTTTAATTTCTTAATTAATTTCTTTCAGAATCCATTACAGAATTTTAGAATTCCATAGGTAATTCAGATACATTACATCATATTTCTTAAACTAAATTGGGAATTTTACCATTGCTCCTTGATATCATAGTGATAGATGCAAAATGTATAGTTTCAAATGTCTTACACTGTACTCCTTAGAAAACATATATATGCTAACACATAGATCTAGCTCATTGGTTTTAGTGGTCAAGCTCTACCATACTACGCGACTATACTGCAATTTATGTAATTGATATATATGTGTTGGTTTCTAATTATTCTCTCTTAAATGCAATGCTATAATAATTATCCTTTGCATAGCACCTTGTAACATGAAAATTTCTCCAGAGAATTGAAAATCAGGTTCTGTGCTATAAGACATCCATGACTCTGAAGATTCTTAAATACTGTTAAAATTTTCTCTAGTGTGGTGAGAGGTCTTCACATAAGAGATATTGTTTTTTTTTTTTATTCTCTGCTTGCTTTTTGACATTATAAAACTTTCTAATTATGTCAACATGGTGGAAGGATAATTGAAAGCTATTGTCATTTCATCTGCAGTTCTCTCTTTAGAAAGTAGAATAGTTACTGTGGTAGCAATCAAAAGAATTCTTGATAACAGTGATTATGTAATTCAGATTTATGTTCTTCACATACAGTCTGGAGTTAGGCAGTTGCTAGCTTGGTTTTAGGGATCCTTAATGTAATCAAAAAAATCAGGCTCAGCCCTCTCTGTGTGGCATTCCCTTAATTATGTTGTCTTTTTGCCCTCATATGGCCTTCAAGGTGATTACTGCTGGGTCATTTACATGTTCAGTGGGGAAGAGGTGTGGGGAAGAGGAAAGAGCTCTTACACTGTCCTCCTGAGTCTCCTCCATTTCAGTATAGAACAAAAGATCCATAATCCTCACCTACGCAGAAAAGCCAGTTAAAAGACAGGGTATGTCTCTGCTTCTCTTCCCAGTCCAAATGTGACTGTTCAGGATCTTCATCCTTGAATGTGATTATAGAATGAATTAGTCACTTTCATTGAAACCTTTCTTTTCCATTTGATTGGAATGATTTCTTTCTTTCTTTTTCCTAATATATTTTAGGGAAGGGCCTACAGTGTGTTCAGGGTCTCACTACTAGATCAGACTCATAGTGATCGGCCTGTTTACAGCCTCCCAAGAGCTGGGATTATAGATGCGCACCACCATGCCCAATCTCAGATGCCATATCATTGAGGCCAGGGGTGAAGCTAGCACTGCAGGCCCAGGGATTGACCCCCGGTCCCTACTCCCACTTGCAGGCACCTTAGATATTTTTCTTATAGTTGGGATAAACTGATAGTTTTACAATGGTATAAAAGCTCAATGGTTGGATTTTAATCATTAAATTCAATTGGGCAATCTCTGCTTCTCAAACGAAGCATTTCATCTCATTACATTTAATATGATTATGAATATGATTGTGTTTAACTGTCTTGGTCATTTTTCTAGATATTTCTTGGTATTTTTAATCCCTCCCTTTAGGTAAATGAAGTATTGATAGCAAAGCCTAAAATACATTTTTACATTAACACTAAAAGAAATGGTAATAATAAATCATTCAGAAGAAATAAAGATTATGATAAATGAAAGTCTTGATATTCAGAAAAGATTATAAGCACCAGGAAACATGCACATTTAAGGAAAACAAAAAGGATCTTTATTTAATTATATTATATAATTATAAGTGTAAGTTAAAGTGTTCTCAAAAATGAGTACTCAAAAACATATATATATATATATATATATGTATATATATATATCAGTGAATGCATATATATATGTACTTTTATTATTTTATTTTTACTTTTATTTATGGCAAGATTTACCTTCTGTTACTCTATCAGGCATGGTGGTTCTTTTATATCTTAGAGAGGGTATGATGAATTTTGGTAATTTTGTACCTATGAACTTCCAATGTAAATGCCTGTTTGGAGAGCATGTAAATTATTCTGTTTGTTAAGAGAATTTAATTTTTTTATATTCTAGCCAAAAGAAAGATCTATCATTCATTTCAAATTATTAAATTACAAACTGATCCATAATTTATTTTGAAGTATGATATTTTCTTTTTTTGGTAGTGTAGGAAGATTTTGATGTCCATTATAACGACTTCTAGTTTTATCAATTTGCATACGATATTACTTAAACTGCATGAAGTATAATTTTGAAGTTGATATTACTTGTTATTGTGGTTTGTAGGTGTTGTTTCTCAGTTTGTCTACAGAGATATCATCTGTCTAAAAATAGAGATCACACAGATCTAAGAAATAGAGAAAGACCAAAGCGTAGTTGCATTAGCCTATAAGTCAAATTCTTTCCTCCTAGTATGCTAAATGGGCTTTCAAGTTGTATGAGTTTAGTTTCCATTACTTTTACTCAAGCCAATTTTAGTTGAAAGTCTATTGTTCTCTCTAAGATAGAGAGAATAGAGTTCATTCACTTTGGGGCAAATTAAGTTGGCCTTAAGATAGAACACAGCCTAACTCAGCAAAAAGATGAATATTTAGGTCAGAATAGCAAGAGTTTAGGGCTTTAGGCCTGAGGCTGGTCAGTCAGGGCCCCATGTTATGTTATTGCCTCAGTAAAGTTCCTCATGCTCTGAAATCCCGAGCCCCTTTTCTTATGGAAATTGTGCTCCCACTGTCCTGTATTGCTTTTGCTACTCGGAAACATTTGTTCTAAGCAGAATGTCACTTACAGTGGCTCTTTTGGGCACTACCTTGAAAGCAGTGATGTATGGCTTTCAACTTGCTATCACAAAGACAAGAGATAGTAAGTACTCTGGGTTTGGTGGCTGCACTGTTCATGTCCCTGGCTGTTGTAAACATTTTGCGAACAGTATTTGCTGGCCATAGTTACCAGGAAGTGGTGCACATAAGTTTTTAGTTGCAGTATCCTAGTACCTGGTCGTGCATGTGCCGAAGGTAGCCTTGCTGCTTGCAACCTGCAGCATTCTCTGACAAAAAGGATCACTGGATATTCTGTGATACACTATTTGATATTTTCAATTAAACTAGTTCCAGAGGCAGAAAGATGATCTTCTAGAATCCTTTTCTTTTTCTCAGGAGGAATGTGTGTAGAAAGAGTCTGTGAGCAAGTCACTTCCTTTGTGATGGGTTTTGTACATCCTATCTGTCTTCCATTACTTTGGTTGAAGCCCTTTTTAAATTTTTTGGCAGAACTGGGGATTGAACTCAGGCCCTTGCACTCCCCAGGGCCTATTCCACTGAGCCATCTCCCTTGGCCCTGGTTGAAGGCTTTTTTAAGGCCTTGTTTTTACTTATATCACTAGTAGCTTACTTTCATGGATCTTTGCTATGGATCTTTTTAAAAATTACATAAGAAATTATGCAAACTGAAGGGAGAGACTGTTCAATAATGTCCTAGTGTGAATGACATTTTTCTCTTTTGACCAATGATGAACTAAATATAAAAAAATGGGTTGTTTCCCCCACAACTATTGGTTTCTGGGCTCACATTTCCGCTACAACACTCTACATGCTTGGGGCTGTAAAGAATTTTGGGTCAGTGACTCCACTGTTTAATTCAGCTGAATTTGTTGCAGTGGGCAAACTATGCTGCAATCAACCCAAATCTCCATGGCTAGAGGAACAAAAGTTTATTTTTCTATTATATAGAATTCAAGGCATTCAAAGCATGTAACCTTGTATGTATCCTCTGGAAAACTGGGCTCTGAACATCATGGGCCTCCATGGTGCTATGTCATTACTGACATCTTTCCTTTAGCTGAAATGGAAGAGAGAAGAAGAGAGCGTCACCTTCTGAATGGCTATGGGCTGGGCTGGAAGTGACACCTGTGATCTCTGCCTATTTTCCATTTGCCAGACAGAATCACACAGTCACTTCTGAGAGGTGGAAAATATGGTCAGCTATGTGACTGAGACAGAAAGAAAGTTGTTTGAGGTACCTACCTCTGCTCTTGCACACTCACATGCACTCATGCAGATCTGTGCTGATTAAATCTTTTAAAGTATTGACTATTTTAAAATTGGCAAGTACATTTTGAAAAAAGATATAGTATATACGTGCTTCCCAATCTATCTGAATCTTAGAAAGAACCAGTTAGAATTAAATTCAACTACCACAAAGAAATACTGGCCTAAAGAAGTAGAAATTTATCCCACTTTCTCTTTTATTACGCAAAAGTACTTTAGAATTAAATTTGCAATTAAGTTTCAGGACTCCTATGGCATTTCCTCGGCATGAGAAATCTAGACTCTGGCACTGATTTCATATGCAAGGTTGTGTCAAGGTTCAAGATGGCCACTAGAGTTCTCATGTTCTATCTACGTTCAAGTTGAGAAAAGGAAAGGAAAAATGGCAAGTGAGGGCCTTCCCCACTTCTTGGTCCTATTTCCTTTATAGAAACTTTCAAGAAATTGCTCTCTATTTTAGCTTCAATTTTATTGGCAGAGAACTCTTCACTTAGACACCATTGCTGTTAGGAAATTGGAAAATGCAGTCACTCAACTGGGCATAAGTTCGATGCCCATAATGTAGGGAGTCCTCTAGTGAGAAAGGTAAACAAAAAAAAAAAAAAAAAAAAAATCAATGGGTAGTGAATTCTGGGTTGATATTTTTCTCCTTTCTTCACCCAACAAGTTGATATCACTTCGTTACTCTCATTGTTTTCATTACTTCTGAAGATCAGTCTGTGGAAGATTCTTTGTTCTTTTGTATGGAAAACCCTTTTTCATCTGGATTTAGGCAAATTTTTTTCATTAAAAGTTTTTAGAAATTCACTTTTCTGGTTCCTGCTGAGAATTTCCTCAGGACAAGGAAATGGTCACTTATCGATGCCATTAGCTGTGTTTGTTAAGCATGCCAGTAGCTGTCTCCATGTCCCTTATTCCCATATTTTAGAGCTTACGCTGTTTTGCTTCTTCTTAGGAAACATACCAGAGGTGGGATAAAGTTGGGGCTCATGGCAAATTTAAAGGCACAAGCTAGCATAAATAATTGAGCATGTTACTTACTAATGAAAAGTAAAAGTGTATATTTTGATAAACTTTGCTTCCCATTTGGTCAAACAGCTGTGTATATATCTATTGAGGATGCAGACCTATATTCTTCTTCTAACGTGATCATTTACTAATTGAATAACCTCAAGAAAATTCCTTGACATACCTGTGCAATACTGAGGTTAGCATCAGACTACTAAGGTTACTAAGAGACAGGATAGGAAAGCTGTAGGCCTACATGGCACATGTATGTCCGCACTGGCATAAAAATCATTTACCATGAAATTAATTAAATCAACAAGGAGACTGAGTTAACACCAAGCTACATTAGTGTTCTATGGCTGGTAATACTCATCCATGGGGCATAACGTGATTGAGTTTATTTGAGCTGTAATTCTCTTTTCTTGTTTCTTATACTGTTTGGTGTGAATATACTACTGGAATATGTTTAATATTCCTAACAGGCTGCGTGGATGATGGACAGTCTCTAAGGAGTTCTTCCATCCTCTTCTCCCCAATCTCAGCAAGTCCTTAGGTAATCCCACTACATTTAGTTTGAGTAGTACTGATGACTGGGTTATAACCTGCAGAGTAGAGTAAAGATGAAGAATGGGCTGACCAAATAGTTCAGCAGATTAAAGCTCCTGCAAGCAGGCACAGGGGCTGGAGGTTCGATCTCCCATCCCTCCCCCCAGGCCTCCTGTGCCAGCCCTGCCTCCAGGGCCCACTGGGACAGCAACTGAGACTGGGTGTGGTGGTACACACCTGTAATCCCAGGGGAGGTTGTCAATAGGCAGATCACTAGGAGTCCAATCTAGTAGCAAGACCCTGAACACCCTGTAGACCCTTCCCTAAAATACAAAAAAAAAAAAGAAAAAGAATGTCACTTCTATGATTACATAACATAGTGTCAAACTCCATACTGCTAGTAAACTCATGGGAAAGACTGTCTTTATTAGTTTAATAAACATCTACATGAGACCTATGGGGGGCTTCTAGGTGGTAAGGGCACTTCACTGCCTTGCAGCCTAAGGGAATGTGTCCTCAGCACTGTCAGAAGAAGCAGATGGGTCTGACCCACGGCCCAGGTGACACAGCAGCCTTTTCTTTCAGGCTCAGGGGAAGAAGGCCACTAATGAAGCACTTGAACTCAGCTTTGTAAAAGTGCAGACCAGCCATGGCTGTAAGTTACAGGATGATGAATGCGTGTTTGCTAAATTTATGATGGTTTATTATTAAGTCTCATATCATTATATTTATTATTTAGTTTATTATTCATTATGTAGCAATAGATAATTAAACATGACACATGGAAAGCAGTCAAATGAGCAGTACTTATTTAAAATTTGAAGTTAAAAAGTAGACATGAAATTAGAATGCCATTTAAGAGTGTTCTATCTTTGTTATATTCCAAAAGATTTAACTTTCTATACCCCAGGTATTTTATTTCTAGTATGCTGTTTGCTTTTTCTTATGTTATTTATTTAAATGTTTTACCCTCTATTTCTGAGCCTGACACTACTGTCAGTTCTTTTAGATGAATTTTTGATACATCAACTTAAGGGAGGTTTTCACACTAAACTGACTGGATTAATTTATATTTCTTTTGTGTTTCTACAATATCCACCTTTTATTCTCATCAAAACGATTTTCACACTGGACTGGCCAGATATCTTAGAAGATTAAAGTTCCTGCTTAGGCAGGTGCAGGAGCTGGGGATTTGATTCCTGGCCTGCCTTGCCAGCCCTGCCCCAGGGGTGCACTGAGACAGCAACTGAGACTTAGCATGGTGCCATGTACCTGTAATCCCAGGGCTTGGGAAACTAAAAACAGGAGGATCACTATGAGTCTGATCTATGTAGTGAGACCCTTTACACCCTGTACTAAATGCATAAAACACTATTATCACATTATAACATTATGAGTTACATTAATTTTTATTTTTCAGTATCAGAGATTGAACTCAGAAACCTGTGCTTGCCAGGTAAATGCTTATTCTACTGAGCTATCTTCCCAGACCCTCTATTGCATTTTCTATTTGTATTTAACTACTTTAAAAACAAAATATTATTTCAATTTTAATCATGTAATTTTAAATAGATTTAATAATTTAAGGAGTCTCTGTATATAGATACTAAATTTCTGCTCAAAGAACTAAGGTTCATAGTTGGCCAGATTTCTGGTCTGTCACACCTAGCCTGGCTTCTTTGGGAAACAGCATCTTTATATAGGATGAGGAAGCAGTGTATCTTGATTTAACCACTGATGTGATCAGAGGCATCAGACGATGTGTGTCTCTTTAATTAAAATATCACTGGTCCGGGGGCCAGAGTGATGGCTCACTAGAATAAGTGCTTCCCAAGTGCAAGGGCCTGAGTTCAATCCTTCGTTCCACAATAAATAAATAAATATAACAAATCACTGGTTCTAACTAAGATATGACAGGGCACATAATCTTCCCGTTATTGGAGATTGAGGCAATAATACAGTAAGTTCCAGCCCAGACTGAGAAACTTCATGAGGTAGCAAGAACCTTTCTCAAACATAAAACAAAACAGAAAACATGAGTACCTAGTTTAGAGTGGAGACTCTGAGTTCAATTCACAGCCCTTTTCTTCCCAGAGAGACAGAGACAGAGACAGAGACAGAGAGACAGGAGAGACAGAAGACAGAGAGACAAAGACAGAGATAGACAGACAGACATATAGACATAGAGAGAGATAAACAGAGACAGAAAGACAGAGAGTGAAGGAGACGGAGAGAGAGAGATAGAATTAGAGAGAGAGAGAGAGAGAGAGAGAGAGAGAGAGAGAAACAGATATAGAGACAGAGTGATACAGAGGCAAAGAGACAGAGATGACTGGATCTCTCTTCTTCCCAATGCAGAAACATGCTGTTATCTGAAGATGGAAGTCTCTTCCCATTTGCCTCACTTCCAAGATAGGTAGGTTCTTGACAAAGAGATTCCAGCAACAGCAGCATTGTTTAGGTTTGATGGTCCAGACACCGTCCGCCTGCCATTACGCACCATATTGAAGGTACTGCTTTACTGAGTTCTGGAAACTTTCTAGGATTTTTGGCCCTCCGTGTCTGTGATGTTGATGTGCATTGGCTTGGGATCTGTCAAGAGCATTAGTTCACGCTGAGTGTGTCTGAGCTGGCCCTGAGGCATGACCTCAGGGTCTGTCACTGGCCCATGCCACTTTCTCCTGAATGCAGTTCCTGCACTGCACTTTCTGGACACCATGAATTAAATGGCTGTGTTCCATCACACCCTTCCACCATCATGTTCCTGTCTCAGAGCCAGGCAACTACAGAGTGAGTGTTCTGAACCCAGGAGCAAACAAAGCTCTGCTTTTTTGATTTTTTGGTGTTGGCCAATGGTCTAGACATGGGAATGTTCACTCATTCAGCTTTTAAGAGAAGGCACAAAAGTCAGAGGAAGCAGGGAGGTACAGAAGTAAGAAGAGAAAACAAATAATCCAGATATGTCATGGACATTGACAAAACAATAAATGTAATCCTGATATACTGCAAATATGCAGTAATAAAAAGGCATATGGCAGAACTCCTTGTGTTCTTAGTTTCTCTCTTCTAGTGGAGTGTTTTTAATAACTTCTGATCATTGACACTAAGTTGCAGTATCTTATAGTGGAGGAAAAACTAAAACTATTGGTATATGATCCAATCCTTCCTGCTGTCTCCACTTATTTTCCTGAAAATTCTTTGCATTTTTCCACTACTCTCTTTTTCTTAGTTGGAGCCATATCTCATGGTATTGATGACTGCATTGTTTTCTCCATTCTATACTTCAAAGTTTCTGAGGCTTCTTGTGATGTTTGTGAGAGTTAAATTCATATGAAAATTCAACTATATTTCCATCAAAGCAGGAATTTTGAGGCATCAAAAGGAGAAAAATATTGAACAATTACCAGACAAATAATCAACAAAAAGAAGTGAATCTCCAAAAATCAGAAATGATGAATTATGAGAAACACTTGAAATATCTGCTATAGAAAAGTATATTGTACATATTTATGTGTGTGTGTGTGTGTGTGTGTGTGTGTATTCACAAGCAAGCAAATTCATGGACACAGTTGAAGAACAATGGAGAAAATTGCAAAAAGCCAGTGGGAATTGTAGTGCTCCAAAATAAAATAGCTGGGGCTTGGGGAGATGACTCAGTAGAATAAGCACCTCCCTGGCAAGCATAGGGCCTGAGTTCAATCCCCAGTGTCACCAAAAAATAAAAAAATAAAAAATAAAACAGCTGCTTTGACAATAAAAAAGCAAAGCGCAGTGACTTTGAAGATAGATCAGTAGAAGCTATAAAGACAAGGAGGTTGGGAAATTCTGGAATATGAATAGTGTGTGCAATAAGGTAAAGCAAAAAAAAAAACAGTATAAGTCAAGCTCTGAGTGTGCGTGAGGCAGTGGCAAGAAATATTTGAAAAAGTGACAGCTGAAGTTTTCCAAATTTTGTGGTGTCTATAAAGGTTTATGTGTAGTTGTCTGTCCAAAACCTGGTGTACTGAGAGGTGGAATTTATGAAAGGTGATGTAGTTGTAGAGCCTTTATAGCTAAGTGTGGTGCTAGGAGGTAGGGGCTGATCAGCAGAGTGACACCCCGAAGGTGTAACAGAATTCACCTCCCTTCTTTATTTCCCCTTCTCACCCTGCCTTCTGACCACGACGAAAGGAGCAGCTTCTCCCTAGGACCCAATCAGAATGAAAAACATAATTTCATAGGCTTTCAGAAAATGTAATTGATTGATGATTTGAGGATTACTATTTTTAAAAGAACCTCAGTTTTGTTGAAACAGAAATTTGTTCTTTCACATTTCTAGAGTCTACACCCTGAAATTGAAGTGTCACTGGGGCCATGGCCACTCTGAAATGTGTGGGGCAGACTCTGTGCTTGTCCCTTCGTGTCTTTTGGTAGTGGACGCAGACTCTCTCCACAATGTCTTTAGGTTAAAATTTCTCTCTTTTTATGCGGACAGCAGTTCCTGTGGATTAATGCATTCTTTAGTGACCTTACCTTCACTCCACTAAACCTGTCAATACTGTTTCCAAATAAGATTATATTTATAAGTATGGGGAATTAGGACCCATTATATTTTTGAAGGTAAACATAATTCAATTCCTAATGATAAGAACCAGAGAGTTTGTACAAAAAGATCATTATTCAAGAGAAAAGATGTTCCCAGCCAGAGTTTTAGTCCAGATGAACTAAAGGAATTCTTCTCACCCATTGTCTTCTTGCCTTTTTTTGTATTAAGGAGAGGAAAAACAGTAATAGGTCATATTCAGAAGGTCTTATTAGGGTTTTAGAAGAGTAGGTCAGAAATGCTTCAGCCAAGAAAGCAAATACCGGGTGCAGAGCAGCCGCTGGAGAAGCATTTGTAAGGGTCAGAGCTTTGAGACACAGGCTCAGCCAAAGACTAAGGTCTAATCAAAGGATTAGGGACTGTTCTCCTTCCCCCACAGCCTACCCCCACACCAATGAGCTCCAGTGTAGTCTCAAGGATTAAAGCGAAAAGAGCTGCAAGTTGCAGACTTTCTTTGAAGAGAAGTGATTAACAAAACCTACAGTCAAAAGCCGAGACAAAAACAAGGGTACCAAAGGAATCTGAATCTTCTGGCACTTCTAGAACTGCAAACACTGAACACAGTCCAACCCGAAGGCAGATTACCCTAAATCCTCAGACTAAAGGCCTGTTTATCTTAGTCTCCATTAGTTAATAAAATATATCCAGCTATTAGAGTACTCCAACAGGCAAGATAAACAGTCTGAATACAGAATCAACCTTAGATCTGATCCACCCTCAGCTCTGACATTGATATAGAATTTATTACATATCAAATTCAAATTAGGTTTGATTAATATGTCAGTATGTCTAAGGGAACAAAATGGATAATATTCCCAGACATATGGGTGATGTGAACAGAGAGATGAAAACACTAAACATCAAAGGGAATTTCTAGAAATCAAAAATACTGTGTAAAGGGGAGATAGTTATTATTTGCCCCAGACATACAGTGGTCATGACACAGTCAATTTCTGTTTTTAAAAAATGCATTTGATACACAGTGGAGAGTGTCTCACTACATAGATCGGATTTGTAGTGATCCTCCTGTTCACAGCCTCCCAAGTGCTGGGATTAATGGCTCACGCCACCACGCCCAGTCTCAATCACCCTCTCAGTATTCCACAGGGGCAGAGCCAGCATGGAACACCCAGGTTAAACCCTGGTGTCCCTGTCTGTCTAAGCAGGTGCTTTAATCTACTGAGTTGGCTGGCTGCCCCAACACACTCAACCTCTGCAATAGTTTTACTTCCTTTATGTATAAGCATAAAACTATGGCAAACACTTATTGAGTGATATTCTGTAAAGTATATAACCATGACTTTTAAAAGAGTCGAGATCATGACAAAGGATGTTTCATTTTGGAAACCAGAAGTTTAACAGCGTCAATTAGGCCATGTTGACTTCCAGTGTGGAGGGCCCTGCGTCCCTACTCAGACTGTACTATTGGTAATGAAAGCAGAAAAGTTAAAATCACTTACTATCTTTGAGGACTTCTGTGAGAAAATGAGTCAATAACAAGAAAAGATAATTTGAATATCCCTACATGTGTAGAAGTTAAATACCTAAATAAGCCACTGCTCAAAAGGAACTCTTAAGGAACACTAGAAAATACTTCAAACTGCACAGAATGAAGACACCATGTAACAATATATATGTGACTTAAGTAAAAGAGAACTTAGAGGGAAATTCTAATTCCAAAATGTTTAAATTACTGTATAATATCTTTGAAAAAACCCTAAAAGCAGTTTCTCAATTTGCATGAGAGAATGGAAAAACAAAACAAAACAAAACTAACTTGATGGAATTATAAATGGAAAGTGATGACATGAAAAAAATCAAGTAACAGAAGTCAATGTGAACATGAATTGGCCTTCAAGAGGGTTAGCAAAATCTTCAGCCTTATTAATACCGATCAAAAGAAAGAAACGCAAAGGATTGCCAGCAGCAAGATGAAGTAAGGTACACACTGAAGGACAATATGAACGTACTAGTAGGTTATGAAGAATTCTAAGGCAATAAATTTAACCATTTAGGCAGAATGAAAAATTCTATTTAAGTAGACTGATAACACAAAATGCTAGTGAAGAAATAAAGAGAATTTTCTTCCAGGAACATTACCGATTATTGGTAATGAAAGGAAACACTCAACAAGCACTTTGGAAAACACCAGGATGGCCTGTTACGGAGTGAATTCCTCCTTACACTAGGGCTGGGCAGCTAACTCCCCTCTGCCCAGTGAGTAAGCAGCACTGCCTCACCCAGCACCCCCAAGTGGCTGTTCCAGCAGGGACACGAGCGGCTGGCCGGCCCTAGCACCTGGGTGCCTCTGGACGGCTATCCTAGCACACAGCTCTCTGGGAGACTGGCTATGCTTGGTATTCAGCACTTGTTCCTTCTGGTCCTGTTTTCTTCACTGCGCTATGGGCGTTATTTCTACGAGCGCTTTTAACTTTCATCTGGTTTATAATTCTGGATCTCAACACAACCCTCTAAAGTAAAAATTACAGTAAAGCGACTCCAGTTTAAACTCTTTTCTGGGGCTAAACCAGACAGTAAACAATACCCAAATGTGGAAGTTACATTGTTTCAGTGTATTGGGAGGCTACTGGAGGGCATAAGCACACTCAGAGTCTTCATGCTTTCCTTCACCCTGCTGTGTCCCAATTCCAGTCTCATAGATTGTTACAGTTATGCACACAAGATCTCGTTTAGAGGTGCCATTACTAGTTCTTAAATTTGTATTTAACATTGACAACCTAACGATTGAGTTGGATTTGTATTAATAGCTCAGGGTTTTTCTTTCACATTGCTATGAATTTATTATCACTTCATTTTTAAATAAATATATAAAGTTCAACCATACTATATAACATCTATTCTGTATTATAAATAGCTAGTAGACAGCTTACTCTTATCAAAGCTCACATTGTCTCGTATAAAATCTGAGCTTCGCTATGTGAAGGCAGTGAGGCCTTTTGTGTTACTCCAAAGTAAAGGATTTATTTCCCAGTGCCAGAACAATTTGTTCTAATTTCAGGGGTTCTAAAGAAAAACTTTTTCTTTCTTTCTTCCTTTCTTTCTTCCTTCCTTCCTTCCTTCCTTCCTTCCTTCCTTCCTTCCTTCCTTCCTTTCTTTCTTTCTTTCTTTCTTTCTTTCTTTCTTTCTTTCTTTCTTTCTTTCTTTCTTTCTTTCTTTCTTTCCTTAGTACAGGGTCTCACTAAGCAGCTCCAGCACATAGTGATTCTCCTGTTTCAGCTTCCCAGGTACTGGCATTATAGGGGTGTGCCACCACCCCCGATTTTGGGGCCTGCACTGCATGCCTGAGTTTCCAGCATGGCAAGTGGTGCTGGGGATCTAACCTGGGTCCTTACACTTGACAGGAAAGTGCTGATGACACTAAGCTATCTCCACAGCCCCTAATGTAAGTGTTTTCATGTATATTTCTCTGATAACTAATGCTGCTGACTGTCCTCCCCTGTATTTATTGGACGTCTTCTTCTTGAATCATCTTTTCTCATATTTTACCAGTTTTCTTGTAGAGATTTTAAACATTGACATGCTGTTTTTATATTTTGGATGCAAGTCCATTGTCAAATATAGCCTTTATTTATGTTTATATTATTTATATTTATTTATAGTTCTTTCTTCAACTATGATTAACCTTCTCTTTCCCTACATGGTGCCTTGTGATGAATAAATGTTCCTAATTTTTAAGCCTGGAATGTTGGCATGCATCTGTAGTCCCAAGTATTCTGGAGGCTAAAACTGGAGGATTGTTCAAGCCTGGAGGTTTGAAGGCCAGTCTGTCAAAATAGCAAGACTGTGTTTCAAAAAAGTTCTTAACTTTACCACAGCTCAAACTGGGTGTAGTGGGGAACATCTGTAATGCCAGCTCTGGGGAGGTTGAGACTGGGGGATAACTATAAGTTCATATTTATCAAAATAAAATAAAATAAAATAAACCAAAACAAACAAATAGATTTTTAAAAGGATGATTGAAATTTCACCAGAAATGTGAAGAACTCTCACAAGTAGGTAGCTGAGCAGAAGGAGTCATTCACGATGGTGTCTGGACTCTAACATTTAGGCAGAAGCAGAGACAGTTTTCCTTGCTGCTAGATTTCAGGCTGGTGATTATTCTTGGGATTATTGGAGTTTTAAGAACTGAAAGGAAGCAGAAAGAGGCTTTCAGAATTCTGGAGATCCTTTGTTTATCCATCTGGATCATTTTTTATGATCATTGAGTGTGGTATGGCTCATGTAACAATTGATTTGTACTGTAATCAAGTATTTCAAAGCAGTATTTCCTAATGTGGGCTATATTTGAGTCTCATCACAGCCTCTTGATACCCGGTGATATGGAGCTGTTATCATCATTTTAGGGTGAAAGAAAAAGGAAGTTTGGAAATTATATTCAATTTAATTAAAGTAATAATTTTTGGCACCTAGTACAGGCCAGAAAGAGAGGTCATCGTGGGTGCTGTAAGTGGTTCCTGCAGTTAACAAAATAAAATAATGCTCTCCTAAAATACACAACTTTGTAGAAAGGACCTCAGTTATTTTTTATTCTTATTTTCTAGATGAGAGGACAAGAGCTTGGGCTTTTTAGTGGCTCTGACATTGGTTGGATTTCCGGTCTGTGCTTACTCACTGTGTAACTCTAGGCAAGTTACTTAGACTCTGTGTATCTCTGTTTTGTAGTCTGAAATGTTGCATTAAAAATACCAACCAAAGCAGGGATCTCAGGGTCAAATTTAAAAACCTGGAAGCATGCAGCACCCCAGATGCCAACTAGTAGTTTCTTCCTGAGTGAATCCCGTGTGCCCTGAGGTCTAGCCCTCTCCCTGCCATGCTTTCCCACTCCTTTAATCATGCACAGAACAGATGTGAAGCGCTAGGCACAATGGGTACAGGGGAGAGATGACACAGAGCCCTGTCCACTTTCCAGGGAGTCTGCCTGTGAGCGTGTGGGTTGCGCGACCCAAGAACAGAGATCCTTTGGCCCAGAGGGGAGGCAGAAACTTGTGTTGGTGTTGACAGCAAGGCTAAGAGGATATGGACGAGTAATCCTTTCTGGGAGGAAAACAGATACAGCAGCCTGGAAGGCACACGCTCGTGGAGGCTGAGCAGAACAGCGGGCTTAGATGAGAGAGGACCACTGTTCCTGGATATGTGACGCCAAGTCCCTGGAATGCGACGGATCTGATCCAGTGGCCGCCCTTCTGCCCAACAGCCCTCAGAGCTCTGGCAGCTGTGGTCTGGTCTGAAAAGTGACATCCAGACCTTTGCTGACACTGTCCTTCCTTCTTGTCTTTCACCTACTGCTGATCCTGTTTTCCACATACGCATGAGAAGTGGAGTTGCCTAAAAGCTCCCCTGTTGCCTTTGGGTGTGCTGGAGTTCGACACCACAGGTGTATTTCTGTGGCTAGTACTGTGCAGCAATCTGTGCTTGTCTGACTGACATTTATCCCAGGAAGGCTGCAAGTGAGTCTTCTACTCACTAAACCTCTTAAAATTGAGGAAACAGAGCATGCACATCAAATGAGCAATCTGATATAGCACTGAGAATCAGTTTGAAGGGTATCTTTAAGAAATGATGTCTAATACTTTCAATTTACAATTGCTCCCTGTCCTCTTTAGGTTCCCATAGTGTACTCTGCATTGTGTTTATATCTTCTGTTATCTTCTCTTAGGTGTGTTAGCCCTTGAGAGTAAAGCTCATGTCTTACTTATCTTTGTGTGTTCTGGTACTTAAACTTGGAAAACATTAATGTCTGATGGATGTAGACTGAATGTAGAATGTCAACAAGTCACTGAGGGCCAGATACTGTGATTGGTATCAAAAGGCAGCAGCTTAATGAGACCATGAAACTCAAGTGAACTCCGAGCTTAGAGAATGAAGAGGTCAAATTCAAGGTCAAGAGTATGATGAAGGAGCAGGATTATTCATAAAACCACATCATAGGAGCTCTGGACCCCCAGCAGTGCCCCTGAACAGTTTCTGGGAAAGCTCACATTATCTGTTTATGTAGATTATTGGCCAAGCCAGTGCTTTTGCTCATCTTTCGTAGTCTCACAACCACTTCAGCTAACTTGTTTGTCCTCTTACCTCAGTGACCTATCCAACCATAGTTGTGCCTCTTCCCCCATTCTTCAAACATTGACATGAGGTTCGAGGTAGGATGATAGAAGAGAGGACCTGAAGAGGCAGAGTGATAAAAACTAAATATTGTGTGCTAAACAGCACTGCTTCTTGGAGCCTCGCTGACAGATGGCATCCGCAGAGGGCTGTGGCTGTCTGTGCTCGTAGGCATCTCTTGGCACCCCATGCTGACAGAGTTGCTTCTGTCAGACCTTTGTCTGAGCATTGCAAAGGAAAAATCTAAAAACAACTTTTGATACACAAAAGACAACTGTTTGGAAATACGCGTTACGCTAGCTGCTTTGACAAGTCAGGAACCGCATAAGGTCTGAGGACTTTATATCCATATACTCTCACCACTATTGGTTATTCAAATACCAAAGGTTGTCAATTATAAGTCCATGACTAGAACGTTTCACAGAATGACCATTCCTAGAAAAGAAAGCGTTGTGTTCTAAGGAAAAAATGTTGCCTTATTGAACTTAAAAAAATTGTAGCAAACATAGAATTCTTTTTCTAGTTTCTAATAACCAAACATTCTAATATGCAGACCTAGACCATGATTCCCAAGACTTGCCAGCTATATGATCAGATACATAGAGACAAGTGGAAATATCTAGGATCCTTGTGTATTATTGACATTAATTGAGTGGGTACTATATGCCAGGAATTGTGTCAAGCATTTTACATGCATTCTCTTCTGTAATCCTCCCAAATTCTATGAAAAACACAATGATGCACTCTGGGTGTGGCTTAGGGTGCGGCTGGTTCGATGCCCAAATCTGACATTCATTCCTTCTCCTCTCCAGTGTTCCCAGCCAAAGAGCTTGCACTCACCAAAATATCTGCAGCCAAACAGGAAAGAAAGTGCTGAATATTATTATCTGGGAAAACCCACAAATGGGAACTCTTAGGAAATGGCAACAGTGAATGCAGCCGAGGCCTGAGGCTTAGACCTAGCCTTTACTGGCTTCAGCTTGAATAGAGGCTACAGCAAAGCAAGGTGTGGGCGACTTCCTGGAAAGGATGCCAGGAGTAGCAAAAAAAAAAAAAAAGGTCTTGAAATTTGATTTTGAGATACTGTCACTGTGACTAAGAGCTTGGGTTCTGAACACATAGATTCATGTTCCTGTTCCCCACCAAAAGGATCTAGTGAGGGCAGGTAGAGGAGTGCTGTAATAAAACAGGAAGTAGAATTATGCCACTAAAGTACACACACAAACAGATACACACATGTGTCCTATATTATATTAAACAAAGAAAGTCAGGGCACTTAGTGAGCTTCGTTCAATACCTTCCAATTGTGTGAGTAGACAGTGGTGTTGAAAAATGGGATCTGAAGGTCCCCATTGTTAACATTTAGTATAATGGGCCAACAAAACAGCTCAGTGGACCTAGCACCTGCTCAGGCAAGTACATGGACCAGGGTTTGATCCCTGTACCATCTACCATGATGGCCCCACCCTCGAGCAAGTTGAGCTGGCCACAGAGAACAGACATAGTGGGGCATGACTGTAATCCAGTCTTGGAGAGGCTAAAAACAGGGGAATCACTATGAGTCCTGCTGTGTAAGGAGATCCTGTGCCAAATACATTAAAAAACTTTTAAAAAATTAGATATAATGACACATTTAGCCAGTCTTTGACTTGAGCCTACACCCATGATTTTGAGACTCCTTAAGACATATCTAAACCTAGTGGCTGATTTTTGATTTAAGCAATAAGTCCCGTTAAATATCAAAAATTGTTCCACTAATCTCAGAGAGAGATAACATACTCATCATTATTGATATGTAGAGAATCATTCAGCTCTCATCTCTATTGTCATAGAGACTTCTGAGTCCTTTCTCTCATTTTTGGATTCAGGAAATGATACAAACAGTGTTCAAACAGGGAAATTAAGAGCACACATTTCTCATGGTTTCAATGTTACAGTTTCTGTTCACCAGTACAGAAAAAAATACATCTTTGAAAGAAACACCATTGATCTAGATTGCTAGAATATCAAAGAAGCATAAAATAGAAGAGGAAACTGTTACTTAATAGTTTTAATCTTTTCTTGCCAAGTACTTAATGTACACAAGCTGTCATGTATTTTTATTGCAAGCCAATGGAATTGAATAATGATATAAGGACTTTAAAAAGATAAGACCAAGTTGCTAATTCAGGTGAGGAAGTAAAAATAATGCTTTGATTCTATTTTTATAGATGGTAAGTCGAGGGTGATGCTACTCTCTGAGGAATAATACAGAGCCCAAGTCCCTACGAGGGGCAAGTTGCATGTATCACTTGACCAAAACGCTCAGGACAGACAAACACTCAGCAGATATAAAGGGAGTCCATGGTGTCCATGGCAAAGATTTCAAGCTCCATTTCATAAGCAGTGAAGCATCTTTGGAGGGCTCTGGTTTGAGGAGACTTGTGATGGAAAGTGAACTCTAAGAACTGATTAGCACTGTGCAGAACAGCATGGCAGAAAAGATAGGGGGCAAGAGGGAAAGCTGGAATCTTCTTTGATGATTCCAGGGCCACATGGGTGTATGCAACCCTTGAGGCACAAACCTTGAGAAAGAACAGCATGCATTGCTTGTCTGCTTCTTATAAAATCCATTTAACTTCATTGCAAAAGCTCAGAAAAATAAGGAAGAAATCCAGTCATTCTCCTAATTCTCCAATTAGGCATGAGGCATTTCATATTTTATCTATTTACCTTCTGCTGCAGAATTATATGTATGTGTGTATTTGTGTGTCTGTAGGGCTAAGATTATATTGAACTGTTAATATGGTTTTCAGGCTTATTACCATATTTTAACTATTAACCACTTATAGTAACTATTATTTTAATGAACTGGTAGAAAACTGGGAAATAGAAATTGTTTCTTAAGAGACTATTTAATTATAAATCAAGTTTTTTAAAAATAATCTTCTATTTATTTATTTACTTGGTACACAGTATTGCTATGTAGCTAGGAAGCATACTGATCCTCATGTTTCAGTCGCTACATCACTGCGATTACAGGTATGTGCCACTATGCCTGGTTTCAGTGGTCAGCTCAGTTTGCCTGCGTTTCTGGGGCTGGTACGGCATGTGGTACCTGGGATTAAACCTAGGTCCTTGCACTTTCCAGGCAAGTGCTTACACTGCTAAGCCCTTGAATCATGTTTGTAAAATCTTCAAAAATATGAAAGCACAAGGAGAAAACAAATTGAGCTATAATAACCCTACTGGGAGATAAACATTGATGAATACTATTCAAGTATATTTTAAGCAAAAAAAAGTACATTTAAAAATGGGCATGATGGGTTACAAAATAGTGTCAAGTTTTTAATTTACTTAGCAACTTGTGAACTTTTTGTGCTTGTGATAAAAATCATTTAGAAGAACTTTGTATGTTATATAATATTACATCATAAAGATGTATCATCAATTATTCATGCCTGATTACAATTTATTCATGATTCAAAGACAAATCTATGCTCTGAGTATTAACTATTCCTTAATTTTTTCAATGAAAATCAAGAAAATTGTCAAACACACGAAAAGAAGTTAGACACCAATACAGTGAACTTGAGAAGAGTAATATGACAGGTTCACTGAGTAACAAAATTGAAACCATGAAAGAATTGATTAGATGACCAAAATTAAAATGGTTCAATAAATAATTATGCTTGATAGTATTGTGTTTTTAAATTAGCAAGAAGCTTTGATCTTTACAAAAAGAGAAAACAAGAAAGAAGAAAGAAAGAAAGGAAGGAAGGAAGGAAGGAAGGAAGGAAGGAAGGAAGAAAGAAAGAAAGAAAGAACCAGCCAGCCAAATAGTTCAGTGGACTAAAGCATCTGCAAGAAGGCATAGGGGCTAGGGGTTGTATACCTGGGCCTGTCGTGCTGGCCCTGCCCCTGGGATGCACTGAGACAGCAATAGAGACTGGACATGGTGGCTCTTGCACCTGTAATCCCAGCACTTGGGAGGCTGTAAAGAGGATACTCACTAGGAATCTGATCTAGTAGTGAGACCCTGAACACCCTATAGACCCTTCCTTAAAATTAAAAAACAAAACAAAACAAAACAAACTTTGATCTTTAGTCTTGAATTGAGTAGATTCATCATTCAATGGTCTTCTAGAGGACCATATATAATATTGTTTAAATTTATGCTCCTTTTACCTCACTACATTTATAGGTACTTTTTAAGGGGAACTATTTTTTAAAATTTTTATTGGTTTCTTTTCTGTTAGTAGATATTTATAGTACATAATGATCATAACTATTGTAGAAAGTTGATATGTGGAAATAAGACATCTTAATTCTTTTTCTCCTTCCCCTACTCCTCCCATCTCTCCCTGTCCTCACTCTGGGTCACCATACCATTCACAAAAGCTATATTCCCACATTTTTGTTCTGTTCCTTTTCTCCATTCCCTCTTTCCTCTCCCTCCCTTCTCCATCAGCCTTTTGCTTTCCTTTCCATTTGAGATGAATCTCTTACTTCTGTTATCTACCTTTCTTTTGCTCTTCATCCATCTTTTCAGTGTTTCATATGAGAGACACCATGGGCTAGTTAAACTGGTGTGGAATTTTATTTCAAGGTCTTGGTAAGTCCAATGTCCTCTACATGAAAGACATGAAATTCTCTCCAATCTCAAAAATAAGTTGCAGCATTGTGTGTTTTTTCACATGCTTTGAATGTGGGGAATGGCAGCAAGCCTCTTGGTTTGGCTTCTAATTAATATTTTATTTCACAAAGGTGGCTGAATGAGTACCACAGTCAAGACAGCAAAACTCAAGTCCACTGTCACACTTCCACGCCCCCAATGAGTGCCCCGGAGGCTGGAGTCCACCTGTCTACTTTGGTTCCCTCAGTTCTACCAGGAAGCACTGAGGATGTGCCCCAGAAGACTCAGAGAAATGCAGGAACATTGAAGGAAAAGTATGAAGAACACCAAACCTGTTTAAGGACTTCTTTTTCAAGATCATGTTTAAAAATCTATTTTTCATTTATGTACAGGCTGAGAATTTATAAAATGACTTCTGGATGAAGCACCAAGACTCAGTAGACTAGAAGTGTACATTTGGAACCAGGAAACTAAGCCACTGCTTGGGAATTCTTAACTCCTAATGACTGCAGCTTTGAAGTATTTCTCCTTAACTTAAATCTTCGTTTAACATTAAACATTATTCTTGGAAGTCAGACATTTTCAGGAAAATCAGGCATGCCTGAATGTTTCTTCTGATTATTTATTTATTTATTTATTTGTGTAACCCTTGCACTTGCCAGGGAAGCGCTTATTCTACTGAGCCATCTCCCTGACCTGTTTCTGATTATTTGTAAGAAACTCATATATTCTTCAGTCATTCTTACAATAAATTTAACAGCTTGCTTGATCACCACTTCCTTTGAAACTTCCCAAAGTATGAAAGTAAATGAGATACTGTTTCCGCACTCGGAGCTGTTTAAATAGGTGAGAAAACAACTCAATGCAAAGTATGAAAACAATAGAGACATGGCTATTCTGAGAAAAGATTTATGAAGATTGCTTGGGGATAGTTTTTAGGATGTGATGGTGGAACTGTGCCCTGAAGAACGGAGGATACTGAGACTTTCCTGAGAAGGGGAAGGCCATCCAGCTTGATGTGAAGTCACCCTCAAGAGTATTGTTCCATTGTTCTAGGCAGTAAAGGCATTTTACATTCAAGTAGCAACTTGTACCGTGATACATCTTGTGTTGTAGGAATACTACTCTGGTCTTAAAGTTAGATGCAAAAGACAGGAAACTTCTAGATGCATTTTCTTCTCCACTAGGTAGAAACGGGAGGCTGACTTTGTCAAGGAGAATGGAGAGGCTTGGAACTGTGTGTCTTAACAGTTGCTATCAAATAGAAGCTTCCTTTGTCATTAATGCTGTTTCAGAGACGTGGAGCAGTTTGCTGGCACTAATTTGTTCCTATTTACTGTCTCGAAAACAGCTAGCAGGTTCTGCGGAAAAGCTGTGCGCCTGTCATACTGGGTTGCAGAGACACTTTCTTCCCTTGAAGGATGAATAGGCGTTGTAGTGGTGCTTCCCACAAAAGCTTTAGATGGAGCCAGGGGTTTGTATCTTTGTAATTGTCAGCCTTGTTGTAATAAACTAAAAATGTGACACTCGATCTGGAATTTGTCCAACGCTCTTTTGGGCTGTGAGTTCAAGCAGAAAAACATCACAACCTATCCGCACAGAAAGACTGGAAGTTTATTTTCCTCCAAGATTGGAAGCAGACTAATGTTTGAGCAATTTAGAAGAAGTAGCTATTTTTAAGTGTGGTTTCATTTGAATGTGTTTTGAATCATTTACAGGAAAATGACTGCAGCTTATTTTAGGAGTAATCGGCTTTATCATGAATTGCTTAATATTTCTCAGTACAAATTAGTTATTTCTCAAGTGTCCACTAGTATTTTCTGAAAGTTTTCTCTTGGTGTCAATCCCCAAAGCTGTGTGGTACTCAGTGATTGATTTTGCCATATATTTATAAGATCCAAATTTAAATTACTATAATACAGATTAAACTATTTTATCTGCATGTTCACTTGTCACAAAGTAGACTCAGAGAATACCCACTGTGCTTCAGACACTAAATGGCACATGAGATGTCTACGTGGATCCTTTTTTTTAGGACTATGTGTTCACATGTTAGTCTAAAACGTGTACAAATATCCCTCATATACACATAAGACAATATTAATTCCATTAAGACAATTTAAAAAACAGCAGAGGCTGTAACATTTTAGATAGATTGAAGAAATGGGAGGATCAAACAAACAAAAATAAAAAATTATTTCAGAGTAAAGAACTATCATGCATGAAGAAGTGAAAGCTTAGTTGCTTTGAGAAAGCTGCTGGACTTCCACACCTGCTCAACCCTCTGGTAGGTGAGAAACATCAAGCACGTTGCCCAACTTCTTTTGAAAACTGATAACGCTGATCATAAAGTGATCAGATGAGATAATGTATAGAAAAGATAAGGTGTATACAAAAGCTCCCAGCATGGCGAGAACCCGTAACTAGTCTAGTCTGATGTTGTACTAGAGGAACACGTTTCCTTAGGGTGGAGATGGGGTATGGAAATGGGAGTGGGTAGGGAACTAAGATTAGAAAGGCAGGTCGAGACCAAGTCATGTGAAAGCAAAGGAAAGCAGCTTAGATTTTATTCTGAGGATAATCAAGAGCCATCGGCCATTTTTGAAATTTTTAAAAATTATTTATGTATTTTTTGGCACAGGGTCTTGCTCAGCTGGGACTGGTAGTGATCCTCCTGTCTCAGCCTCCCAGTGCTGAAATTACAGGTGTGCACCTCCATGGCAGGCCAGGTGTGCCCAGGTTCCAGAGCTGGTGCAATATGTAGTAACCAAGATAGAACTTGTGTCCTTGCACTTGCCATGCAGGTGCTTAGGCAGCTGAGTTATCGCCCCAGCCCCAAGAGCCATCATTTCTACGTATGTGTGGGCTGTGGTCAGATTTATGTTTTTGGTAGATCTGCCAGGCAGGGGAGAATGCGCGGAGGAGACGCAGAGCTAAGTGAGGATCAGGAGGCTTTTGCAGTGATGCAGGGCAAAGCAGCCACAGGTTCAAAGTCTGCCTTGGCTGGGTGCCTGGAGGGGAAACAGACTGCCAAGAAAATAAAGCACACACAGAGATCAAGGTGCTGGTGTTTGGGGGACGCAAGAATCTGAGAGTGAAAAATCCCCAGTTGCCTTTTGCTGCTGTCTAAATAACACCCAGCTGTGCATTGTCCTCTGCACAAGTGTGTTTACCTATTTACTAGCTGCATGGCCAGGGAGAAAGCTAAATCCAGGTTGAGGGGAGCAAGGCCATTTTCTGCGGCTAAAGTCATTCACAGGTAAGTGGGATATAGAAAGTATGTATGTTGGCCATCCCCTAAACATTTTGGTGTTTATTGACAGATTTTTGACTTCTTAAGAGAGAGATCTGAATCAGGGTAGATTCCATTCTCAATGTCCAGGTCAGGAAACTGAATGGAGTGAGAGGCAGTGATTTCTCTGACCACTGCTGAAGGTACAGACCTGTCATGGAGCTGAGGTCTGCCTCGTGCTGGTCTGTTGTGCTCCTCCTGTGCCCATTGACAAAACAAATTGATGGAGAATGTGAGAAAAAGGAAAAAGACCTCACTAATAGCTGAGAAATGAACATTAAATTTATCCATTCCCACCTGCACAGGGTAAAATCAATTGCTTAAATGCAACTGTTAAAAAGGTCCAGCACATGGGGCTAAAAGATCCTGAAGTTTCTCCATATAGCCATCGTTTTATTAATTGATTTATGAAAGACTATGAATATAGATTTATAGGAGCACATCGCAGAAAGAAAGTCAGGCAAGTTGATTTTCAGTTTATAAATTATGATTACACATCTCTAAGGGTTTGTTTACAAAATGTTGATCCAGAGCCCAGGAACCATTCTTTGTGAATAGAAAATGTTAATTCCCATTATGTTTAGGTCTAATTAGCAATAGAATTACTAGTACATAACTGTAAGTTTATAATTCTCTGCCATCTATAGTGACTCATCATTTACCCTTTTTTGCTTTGGAATAAAATACTATGTAGAACATAATTCTAAGTATATTGATACTTTTTAAAGTCACTAGAATTATTTTTGGATGGTAACTGTTGTGCATAATTTCTTGGTATCTTTAACAGTATATTTAGAAGCTGCTCCAATAATCTGGATGAATACGATTATTAGAAATGTAGGCTCTCAGAATGTTAGACATGGAATTGTTCTTAGGCATAACCTGCTACTTGTGATTCCCTATGAGATGAAAATAGGAGGTGTGATCAAAATATGTGATAAGTAAGAGAAAGAAACACTGCCCTTAATCCTGCTCAAAATACACCTCACTTCTCACTTACCCATTGTTCTTGCTACTTTTGGAAGCAGTTCTAGGAAAAGAAAATATACATATGCACAAAACATGGTCAAAAACACAATAATTCTGCCATCCAACTACATCCCGAAGAACAGAAAAGCAGCCTGGTAGAGGCATTGTCTGTGTCTTTATTCCCTGGGTCTGGCCGCATGAGACTAGAAGTTCTTCTTTAAAATTCTTTTGAAAGGGAAATGTTTTACATTGATTGAAGTCACCACAGAAGCTGTGACAGTGCAACTAGAAACATTCAAGAAAACGGACTTCCAAAAAGTGGAAAGAATGACAGGACATGTGGATTCAAAGGGAGGGAGAGTATTTTGTGTGTGTGTGTGTGGGTAAATTGCAGGGTGTCTTTTACTGCAATAAATTTTAAAAATTGAGACATTTACCTTCTGTTTTGACCACACTCCCTGGTATAGACAACACAGACTTGACGATTTCTGGTAGAATAGGGAGAATGAATGTAAAACTATGGGGGGCCTTAACTAAAGATGGAGCTATATGTCTTACCTTCAGGTTGCTAAGAGTATTTATTGTATAAGGTAATTATCAAAATGGATCAACTCCTAGAGGGAGAGAGAACAGTGATCACTCGAATCTGGGTGGAGAGCGAAATAAGGTAGTATTGGTCAAAGAGTAAAAACATTCAGTTATAATATAAACAAGTTTTGAGGATCAGCTAACACAAAGAATGGGTGATAGTGGTATATTAAGTTGATCATACAAAGTACTGCATAATGTATATAAATACCAATGCAATACAACCCATTGTATACCTTGCCTGTATTCAATCTTTATATGTCTATTATGTGGTTCTTAAACTTAAAAATTATTGGACCAAATGCAAAGGGTAATAAACTGCTATCTGGGACAGAGAGGGGAAAATGACTGGGGCAAAAAAGAGGTCTGGTTTCTTATTCTAGCTCTGTCTCTACCTTGGGTTGAGCATACTAGTCTGCTGTTTATTTATGACCTCAGATGCTTCATTTGTACCCAGGGGTCACTACAAAGGTCCCTTTTAGGTCTGACTTCCAACAATGTGATGCTTCCTTCCACGGACAGTGAGGTACTGAGAGTAGCATCCAGGACCAGCTAGACAGTGAGCAGCTCAAAGCAGCACAGAAAACCAAACACTCAAATTCACTCTTACCTAGTTATTTTTTTTTAATTTTAAAACTCGGCCTTTAATGAATTTTGTGAAGCTAGAGATTGTGAAAAGCACATTAGGCATATTTGCTCATTAAATCTTTCAACTCTGTGTGAAAGTTCTACATCACATCACGTCCTTCACATCAGAGGATATTTTTGTCATGTGTCTAATAGGAAATCTAAGCCCCCTTGCTAGTGTTACTGTAAGCAGGATGTGATTCCAAGACAGCCATCCGAAACACTACAAGAGCATCTTTTGACCAGAGAGCTCATTGGCCAACAGGTACCCGCCATGACCAATGGTGCATGGTCCTGCCCGGAGTTACCAGTATCACCAGGCTGGAAGCAAGTCTTAGGAAGTTTACATCATCCCTATATTTTTGAAGTTACTAAATATGAAAAATATCATGACCTCAGTGTTCCCTTGCTGAGCCAGATTCATAGCATTACCACCACCTGCTCTTCCAAAGGTTTCCATGTAATGCAGGTTTAAAAATAAGGCCCCTGAACTCTGTCTTGCTTTCTTTGGAGAAAAGGTGTAAGTCTGCTTGGAGTGTTTAAGAGATTCCAGGGTGATGCTGTGGAAAGAACATGTCCTCGTTCTCCATGTGACCTTCAGCAAACCAACTGCACAAGCTTTTCATTCTCTTTTTGTTTCTAAAGCAGAGAGGTGAATAAAATAATTTAGCTCAAAGAGAAGGTCCATGGGTGGATTATGTGCTAGCTTATTGATCCTTACAGTGCACATAAAGCCCTGAAATACTAAAATGCACAGTACTTGATAAATATACATTGGCTAAAGAACTTTGGAAATTAGTTACTTTAAAATATTTAACTTTTCTTTCTTCTTTTCTGCCCTCATTTCTTATCTCTCTATTTCTCCTTTCCATCTACATATTATTTGGCATGTTAAGGATACATTGTGAATAAAATAGATTTGTTGGCTTGGGGGACTGAGGCAGGCAGTTCTGGGGATGGGAGAGAGGGGCTCCCTGAAGAAGAGAATGGATGACACAGTCTCTAGATGGAGCAAGACAATTTTGTGGAGTATACATTCTGGTGGGGAAAAATGCAACAAATATCCCAATACCTGATTTAAAATAGCAGCGTGGGTCATGGAAAGGCACAATGGGAAAGACATGTGCACAAGCTGTGCTCCTGAGTCAGGGCTTTTACATTCTACAGAGAGGGGTCGGGATAAGGTCTGAATGATGAACTGGATCCAGCATTGAACAAGTGGAACTTCACACTTTGCCCATGAGGTAAAGCAGAGATTTCCACTTCTTCTAGGGAGCTGGAAATAGGGAGATCCATAGTTAGAAGTCAGTTCTCTAGGTCAGAAGTACAGCTCAGCACACACACACACACACACATACACACAAAGTTAGTTCTGTTGCATCCCAGGCCACGTGGGTTTCCAACCCATAGTACTCTGAACTTTAGTCAGGTTTTACCAGAGAACCACAATCCTAACAGTAACTACTAATGTTCTCTATTGTTATTTGAACAGGTTTACCAAGTCGAATGAGCAGTGAGAAGCCTAAGCCTGTAATTTAAGAAAACAAGCAGAAACATATGCATAAATATGGGCTCACAGCTATTCCTTGGAAGATCATTTTTGGCAGAAATTTTAATGTTAAATACATGGATGCAAGCTGAATGATCAACAGTGGGGAAAAGTAAATCATTTTATGATGATTCCAAACATTCTAATAATACCCATCCATTAAAAAACATGTTTTAGGGTTGGGGAGATAGCTCAGTGGAATAAGTGCTTGCCTGCCAAGCACAGGGTCCTAATTTCAAACCCTAGTACAGCAAAAACAAATATGTTTTAGAGCAACAGATACCTGTATGGAAAAATGCACATGTTCCAAAAGCTCATATAATCCTAAATGGGGAAAAACTGAAATCTTTTATTTTTAAATCAGGTACAAGACAAGGATGTCCTCTATCACTCCTCCTATTCACTGTAGTCTTGGAATCCTTAGCAACAGCCATTAGAAAAGAGAGAGAAATAAAGGGAATAAGAATAGGTAAAGAAGAAGTTAAATTATCACTATTTGCAGATGACATGATACTTTACCTGGAAGACCCCAAAAATTCCACCAAGAAACTAATAGAACTGATAGGGAAATTCAGTAGCATAGCAGGATACAAAATCAATACTCAAAAGTCAATAGCATTCCTCTACACAGATAACAAGCACACTGAAAGGGAAACAATAGAAACAATACCTTTTACAATAGCACTGCAGAAAATGAAATACCTTGGGATTCACTTAACCACGGAAGTCAAAGATCTTTTCATTGAAAATTACAACACCCTAAGAAAAGAGATTATAGAAAATGGAAAGATATTCCATGCTCCTTCATAGGAAGAACCAACATCGTGAAGATGGCCATACTCCCAAAATTGCTGTGCAGATTTAATGCAATCCCTATCAAACTGCCACCAACATACCTCCCAGACATAGAGAAATCAATCCTAAAATTTATTTGGAACCACAAACGACCTAGAATAGCAAAGGCAATCTTGGCCAATAAAGACAAGGCAGGAGGCATCACAATTCCTGATTTGAAATTATACTACAAAGCCACTGTGATAAAAATCAACATGGTATTGACAACAAAATAGACCTGAGGATCAGTGGAATAGATTAGAAGATGCAGAGGCATCTACGAAAACACTCAGCCATCTTATCTTCGACAAAGGGGCTACACAAGCTCACTGGAAGAAAGATAGCCTGTTTAACAAATGGCGTTGGAAAACATGGCTTTCTATGTGCTGAAAACTAAAACTTGACCCAGCTCTATCACCATGCACTAAGTTAAAGTCAAAATGGATTAAAGATCTAAACATTAAAACAGAAACACTCAATCTCCTGGAAGAGAAAGTAGGAGGAACTCTTGAAGATATAGGGGTAGGTAAACAGTTCATGAACAAATATATATTCGCACAACTCGGATCCACTCTTCTTAAGGAGCTTCTGCATGTCAAAGGAAATTGTCAACAGAGTGAAAAGACAATCAACAAACTTTGAAAAAATCCTAACTAATAAGCAATCAGATAGAGGACTACTGTCTAGATTATATAAAGAATAAAGATATAACAGGTCCCTAAAATTTAAAGACCCAATTCAGAAATGGGCATCTGAGATGAATACACACTTCTCAGAGGACGAAATTAAAGAAGCAAATAAATATATGAAAAAATGCTCCACATCACTAGCCATCCATGAAATGCAAATAAAAACAAAACTGAGACACCATCTCACTCCAGAAAGAATGGCTATCATAAGGAAATCAACCAACAACAAATGTTGGAGAGGTTGTGGGGAAAAGGGAACACTTCTCCACTGCTGATGGGAATGTAGACTAGTACAACCATTGTGGAGGTCAGTGTGGAGATTCCTCAAAAGAGTAGGTCTGGAAATCCCATTCAAGCCAGCTATCCCCCTACTGGGAATTTTCCCAAAGGAACTGAAAACATTGTATCATAGTGATATATGTGCACCTATGTTTATAGCAGCACAATGTGTGATAGCAAAATCTTGGAAACAACTAAGATGTCCATCACATGATGAATGGTTGAAAAAGATGTGGTATTTCTATATAATGGAGTATTACTTAGCTATTAAGAATGATAAGTTTGAAGCATTTATACTGAAGTGGATGCCACTTGAACATATACTCAGAAGTGAAATAAACCAGACACACATGTGTAAATATCGTATAGTCTCCCTTATATAACAAGTGAAAAGTGGAAATACAAAAGGAAATGTACAACAACAACTAAAATCAATTGAGTCAGATAAGGCAAAGTGAATGGCATATGCTGCAGGATACTAATCAGCTTTTCTTCTGGATGGTTAACAACCTAAGTTCACAAATAAGAGTTGGAGAAATACAAGAGCCATAAGGCCAGCCAACATTTTGGCCCTAGCCTTTTAAGGTCAGCAAAGACTCAGGACATAGGAGAACCTGTACTGCAATATCATGAAACTCAGTTGAGCTCCAAATTTTCTGAACAAGGAGATTATGGAGCCACAGAGGAAAAAGATTGAAGTTCTATAGTGTGCCTGGGGAGAGTCACATGGAGAGAAAACTTTCTCTCAGCCTCTCACAGAGAGCAAACTGGTCAAGCATTGGCTGTGACTCATCCACATGGATGACACAGACATTATATCTTCAGAATAATGTACAGGACTACAAGATGAGCCCTGAGGGGACTTCACTGACCACATAAGAAACATAAAGTACATGTGTTGGTATATAAGTCTTGATCTATCTAGGTCTTAACTATCCAGCAGAAATGTCTAAAAATGAAGTATACATCGTGGGGCCATAATGTTAAGCTGAGCTATAAATGATAAATGGCTATGGTCAACAACTTCTTTGAATAACTCACTATTGTTGTCGAATGCTGGACTCTGTTGGACTGTGTTGTCAAGTTCAAGCACCTAAGTTAGTTGAATGACAATGGAGTGCCCACCTTTGACAGGTGTAGACAAAGGAAGGGGTATAGAAAGAAAAAAATCATGGTGTGTGTGTATAGACAGTACAGTTGGGATAGATAATGCTGTGCTTCTATATAATCCTATGAGAGGCAAGATTTGCACTAATGGTGGTTGGACAGGATATTATGTCAGCTTTTAGTACTATGGTCATCCACTAGGAAAATAGTTATTGAATTTTTGATATAATTCAGGTATAAAAAATAAGATAAATAAACAGCTACACTCTTAATTTACTGATAAGAGACTTCTGCTATAATAATGTAAGTATAATATCATGTATGTACCTTGTACGATACCAAAACAGTATGAAAACAGTTTGCAATGTATTAATTTATCGAATCTGTCTTGTTAAGGTGTCTTAAAACTGTCTGATTGATATTTGTACTTCAATAAAATAAAAAATAAATTAATAATAAAAAATAAATAAATAAAACACACATTGTGGCACAAAAAAAGAAAAATGTATATGTTGTGAAAGTATAAAGCATAAAATAAAGCACGTTCATTGTAATTATGCTCATGTGCCTATGGATTGTATTGATGAAATGTGTATATGTTAAACGATAGAAGCAAGTATTTTAACATTTTGGACATGTTTATCACTAATAGCTTAAGGAAAGCTTTTCCTTCTTGTTTTCTTTCTTATTCAATATTTGTTCAAGTAAATCATTTTTCAGCTTTATTGCTCATCAATACCCAGTTGAGCATTCCTATGCCAAAGTTTTTCCAATAGAAGCACTTATTTATGGTCTAAACTCAGACAGCCTGTTCATTCTGGGCTCTTGTGCTTCCTTCCTACGTTGGGATAGTAATCCATGGATACAAAGTGATTTATAAATTTAAAGACCTGCGATAATATGAAGAATGATTATTAAACATGTTTGTCAACTTCAAAGTTTCTTATTTCTACTTCTATGGCTCACCAGTTATTAAATAGCATTAAAGAGGAATTTGGAGCTTTATTTTTTACCAAATAAATCCCAAATTGTTTTTTTCTTTTTTACATACTTAGTCTTTATCTATGTGACAGGGAGCAGAACTATTTAAAGGCTTAACAAGAGCTTTCATCTCATGATCCTGTAAATAATCTTTTTTTACTTCAGCATAGCTTAGCCAAAGTTATGAGGAATGTTTTGTTTTACTTCAGCTTAAAAATTCTATGTGAATTCCTTTTCAACATCAAATGATAAGAATTGCATTAATGGTGTCATTACTATTTTATAAGTATAAATTGCAATGCCTCCTAGTAACACTATTTAATATACTCGTATTCATCATTAAAAGGAAAGAGAGAAAGAAGGGATATAGAAAGGAAAAATATAGGCTATTGTGAAGAAACTTTTATGAGACATTTGACATCAGAATTTAAATTTAAAAATATTAGACTCCAAGAGAGCTATAAATCAGTGCTGCCAACAGCCAGAGGAGGAGTGTATATTCCCATTGAGAAGAGAACTTTTGCTTGAAATCTGTTACTGGGAAGACAAGGAAAAAATCATTCCAAAAGAATAATTGCTCATTTATATGTGAATCTGCATGGTTTCCTTTTGGTAGACAGGATCTTCCCTTAGAGTGTTATTTTGAGATTTACCAACATATAGCCACTGACAGCAAGCTCCCAGTAGACAAGGACTCCTGAGAACACTGCTCTCAGAGGAAATTTATTTGGAGGAAAAAAAAAAGAACAGCATGTTTGCCTTGAGAACTGCTTCTATCATCATGTTCTCCAAGATCCCCAAACAAGGAAACAAATCAAAACTGTACTTCAGGAACACTTGAAAATAATTTCTACAGTAAGGTTTCCTGGAGAGGGCCACAGAGGGAATTTCATAGGCTGGCACTGAAATGTTTGAAAATTTGCTTATTCTTGATCTCTCTCTCCTGTGTCCTCCTCTGATTTCTGGTCATGTGGCTCCCTGAGTGAGCAAAAGTGCTCTTGGTATCTTTCTTCTGATGAGAATGTTTTCCCTGGAAATATCTCCAGGAAACTACTCTGAGTATAAAGACCTACCTTCTGTAGGAAAATAGAAGAAGAAAAAAATATATATTATTTATTTATTTTTGTGGTACTGGGGATTGAACTCAGGACCCTGAGTTTTCTAGGCAACCACTTCTACTGAGCTATCTCCACAGCCCTTAGAAGTTTTATTTTATTTTTTTTTTTTGCAAGAAAATATAGACATGACATAGGGAGTGAAAAATATTTTTCCAAGCAGTGCTATGAAGGGCCTCTATGCAGTGTGCTGCTCACTAAATCCTTCTCTCCAGGAGATGAGTGCTGTGGCCTGATCCCACCACCACCTTGTTCCAGAACACCTTCATTTATGTTTGCATGAGTAATCTGCCCAGAATATCAGGAAAAAAAGTAGTGCCAAAGGGACTAAATAAGGAATGAGAGTTTAGAGAATTTAATGAGGAAGTACTATAAAGCAGAAAAAAAAAAACACTTTGAAATTTTTCTTTTTTTCTTAGACAAGCTCTTTCAGTTGGTCTTGAATTTATAATTGTCCTGCTTCAGCCCCTCAGAGTGCTGGGACTGCAGATATGTGCCACCAAACCTAGTTGAAGTTTGATTTGCCTGTGTGTGGGGGGCTATGTCTGAATATTCTAATATATGGGAATTTGCAACCAAAGAACAATAAAGGAACAAGAGTCAGACAAAACAGCACAGGACCTGAGGTCCACAATTCTAATGGCTTTTCCAGAAGCTTCAATGTTTAAATGTTCATTTGGCAAGACAGCGCAGAAGGGTATAGTTTGGCACTGATGTCTGAAGACAGCAAACCTGAGAGAATAATTAAGTCTCCCTGAAGCAGGGGTCCCCAATTTTCATTCTCCAGCACCATCAAGGGAGATTTATGAACCACAAATGCCCAGTTCTTATCCAGATCCTCTTATAATTGATTTGGGATGAGCCCTGGGCTTGGGCATCTTTTTAAAACTCCCCAGGTGACTCTAATAAGAGGTTAGCATTGCAAATCCTACTTAAAAATGATTGAAGAATTAAAGGAGGTGGAAATGATCATTTACAAAGCACGTAACATCATATTAACAGGGAACTAACAAGTGATTTTCTTGCAGGAAATTTCACACATGCCAGATATACCCAGAGACAACAAAAATAGTTGTTTTTATTTTTATATCAATAGTATTCCTGATGTTGAAGATTGTTTAAAAGAGAAAGTGCCAACAGATTCCTTTGGGTTGCTGTACATAGGTGAAGATTTTTTGTCCTATTCCTTTATAGTTTTTTATCGTTTCAAAAACAGATTTAGAATGTGTTATTTTATAATCAGAAGATATAAATAAGATAGAAAGTAAAAATATGCATATTTAATCACTTTAGCTTATATACAAATATGTTTATATGATAAATGGAAAGCCATTTATACAGGAAAAGAGTTTTTACATAGGCTAATGAGTCAAGTTTATAACTCTAGCATTGACTTTAAATATCATTTGGCTGTTAAAAATTTAATATATATGTACATATCTACATGGGTATATAGACATATACATAGTCTCCCGAAGCTGCTGGCTACAAAGTACTTTATAATTTAGTTTTTCACTTCCTACATTGTTGGAGGTAGATACTTCCCTTGTCCCCATGCTGCAAACGAGGACCTAAAGGGGAGGATGTGTTAATGAACGTGGCCAAGACAAACAGGCTATGAACTCCGAGAGGGACTTGGGTTCCTTCCTTCCACAGCAGCTTTAGAAAATATGTTCTACCCTCTGGTGTTTAGAAGCATTCAGAGGGGAAGTCCTACTTGCTTATTTTGATAGCAAGGCAGGCCCCTAGTGAATGTATGCTTGTTGCCCGGTAGACAGCAATGCTCTCCACGTGACAGACTCATAAATAGGAAGCTCAAATCTGCAATCGTCTATGAATCATAAACCAATCACATGTTGATTATTCCACATTGCAAGTGAAGGGTTATTTTCCACTTAAATAACAACAATCCCAGGAAGCTGGGGCTATCAGGCTTCATTAACCCTCACTTTACTTTAATAGCCATTAGTAACAACAGAGATAAACTTTATAGATGTTAATTGACCCTTGAAGGGAGCCTTTGAGGCTTTCCCACTAGCTCAGAAGGTCTTTGAAGTTTTGTATTAGCTCAAGTGCTCAAGCAAAGAGCTGGGGAAAACATACATTAGAGAAGACACGCAGGTACCAAACCTTTGTGCTACCTGAGTAACTGTGACATCAGGGACAGAATGCAGAGTTCAGCCAGGCAGCTTCTTCTCATAGGGAGAGCTTCCCTCCCCTAACATCGTCCTTATTTCCACAGTAAATGATCCTTCTTTCCAAGGGCAAGTGTAATCCTCCAGCAAAAACTTCTCTTGTAAGTATTCAAACACAAAAATGCGCTTCAATTTTGCATTGCTAAAATGGAAAAGAACTGTTGGGGCACGAAGAGGGAAGCACTGATATCTGTTCCGTTGTTTCAGGCTGTGGATGAGGACCGGCAGTCCCTCGTTTCCATAGAGGGCTTGGTACAGTCTCGAACAGTAGTTTCTGAAATGCGGTGTAGGCATAGAAATTGGAATATAAAGGTTGTTAAGATTTTTCTAGATGCCTGAGGATAATAGGGTACTCTTCTCCAGGGTCAAAGGAGCTGATTCTATTTTGGAGGAATGGGAATTGTTGGCGAACAAAGACTGAGTAGGTGGGGAGACTGAGAAAATCGGTGGCCTGCTGAACTGTGGCGAGCCTTCCCTAAATCCTACGCGGGACTTGAGATAACGCCCAGGTTACCATAGTAAACATTTAAAAATGAGTGGGGAAATTACTTAGAAAAAGTGTCCTAGAGAAAACCTGTGTGAACTGCGTGGAAGAGGAAATCTTCGAACAATGTAGAGGATGTAGATTTGACTTGGTTAGGACAAGAAGTGCGGCCTGGCATTTTTTATAACTATGCCTGAAACCAGAAGCAGGAAACTGAGGACCCTTTCCAGCCACTTCCAGGTTCTCAGTTTTATATGCAAAACCCTTCCTCTTTTATCCCTAAGCGTATTGGAAAGCTTTCAAAAGACAAGTCATCTTAGCACATTCTGTGTCTTTTGAGAACTGCGGATGAAAGGGGCACATAAATTCTGTTATTATTACTTACGTGCGGTAATTTTAGTTGGATTTCCCTGACACACCTTACTCTTTGTAATATTTTTAAGGAGTGTGCTTATGTGTGAGTGTGTGTGTGTGTGTGTCTAAATCGCTTTAACCCTAAGGCTTTCTTTGATTTATAGGCAGCTCTAGAAGTTATGTTGGGGTGGGTTCAGAGCCTGTTTGTTCTGGCACCCCAATAAAGCCCGGTTTCCCATGGCAACTCCAGCCTACCAAGCATAGCCTCTGGGGAAACGCAGTTTTGTTGCCAGAATGAGGTAACAGACCTTTGGGGTGCTATTTTGTTGGGTGGCAGATTATTTCTCAAGCAGTCCCACTCATGGAAAGCTAAAAAAGCTTCGGAGTCTGAATATCATACTATACGACGTAGCAACTTCAAATGAAGTGAGTGATTTCCCGAAGTTTTACTTAGCTGTCGAGCCTTTCAGCTTGCCATCTGCCCAATGGAAAGATTTAGGGGCTTGACCTCCTTATGTCTGACTGACACATGCCTATCCCTTTCCAAGCATCCTTCCTAGTTTAACTTCTAGAGTTCCAAGTGTCCCCTCAAGGTCCGCTGTCCACTGTCATCAGTGGCTCTTACTCTGCGCTTCTTAGTCTTATGTGAACATCACAATAACTCGGTGAACTTTAAAAATTCTCCGTGCCCCGATTACAAGACCCAAAGTTTAACCTACTGGCGAGATAAGGCAGGGTTTGGGCATCTATCTTTCATTTCGCAGGTTCCTAGTGTATTTTACTGTGCAGCCAATGTCAGATACCATTGATCTGGTTCAATCCTTTCCTCCCTGAGAAAGAAAGTATTTCCCTGAAGGTCCTCATAGTAGGAAGCCCTCTTCAGACCACACACGTTGTCTCCTGTTTACTTAAAATGCCTCGATGTGGTTAATTGTATGCTATTATTATCCAAATTAGCTCCATGCTCCCCACACAGTAAATCAGTTAATTTGTGTGCAGTTGATTCTCAAAGTCAGTACAGGGTGCTGACTTCCACTGCACCAAACAAGAACCATCCATTTAGCCAAAGGACTGCGGCCATGGTTAGGGCAGGAGGAAAATCCTTCATGGAACTGGGGCTTGCCAACAGCGTTCTGCTCTAAGGATGTCTCCTTATGCTCTGTGCCTTCTACATGACTCATTCTAATGGGGAAGAGCATGCCTGTTTTGTTGTTTGATTTTCTTTTTTTGGTCTTTCTGAGACAGGGTCTTGCTATGCAGCTCAGGCTAGACTTGAGCTCACTTTGTAGCCCAGGCTGGTCTCCAGCTCCCAATGACCCTCCTGCCTCAGCGTCCTGAATGCTGGGATTACAGGCCTATGCCACCATGCCTGGAACTGCTAGGTACTTTAATTGACACATTGTTAGTAAAGAATGATAAGGAAAATTCTTTTATGAACACTATGTCTATATATATATTTACTTGTCCTCACTTCTGTGTGTGTGTGTATAACAAAATGTGAGCTTTTGGAAACTTCGTAAACAAATCAGCTTGTGATGTTGCTGTCCCTGGTGCAGAATATTCTCAGCTTCTCAGAACGTGTTTATGTTTCAAGCCCAGAAATAAGCATGCCTTTGACTCTCTGTCACCACTTCTGAATAATGTTCAGTAATATTCATCACTAAAAAATCAAATGTTTCTGGGAATGACTTTAATTTTCCAAGTATTTTAATGATTTTTTTCTTAAATGGTTTCTTCCAAAAACATAGTATTACAGCTCATAGTTTAGAAGAACTTCTTACATGCTTTTGCTTGACAGTTTTCTTAGATTGCAAAGTTTATATTCATTCTGTATATCATTGTATTTGCTCTTGTACAACTTACCTGTATCCAGAGCATAATGATGGAGGTAATGGGAATGTCACTCCACCTGACAGAGAAATCAGGAACACAGAAAAGCTACCCAGTACACTTCTGCCTTCAGATGAAGGCTATTGTGGTCTTCCTCAGTGCAGCTAAGGTCCAGTCTGTACCTCTGTGTTTTACCTAACTCTCGGACTTTGGAAGCCAGTGTCTATTTTTATGCATCTTAATGTTTCCTGTGCACTCACTAAATATCCTTCCAGAATTTTCCTTAATAAGGATTACAGAAAATATTATTTCACCATTCTCTAAAACATCAGGTAGGCCAGTGTTGGAGAAATATAGATACTTAAATGATCTTTCGATTTCCAACCTTCAAGAAGGGAGGGACATCATCCCCTCTTGCTGATGCAAAGTCTAGTATTGTGGTGCTTCACCTAGACTAACTCTATATGTGAACTAAACAACTACACTGAGGACAGCAATGTGTAATACTAAAACCATGCTTGAAATACCTGTTATCTTGGTCTTCTAAATGTATACCATTTCTAATATCATATCAATGACTACTATATTCTCTTTAAAGTAATTTTTAATAAAGGTAATAAAAGAAAATGAGAGACAAGAACAAAAAATTAAGATTTCTTGAAAGCATGTAATAATATTCAGTCATCTGTCCCATTCTGTGTAACATATCTCTTAATCTGAGCAACAGATTGGATGATAAAAATAGGTAACATACCAATCACTGTTAATCAGATACTCTTATTTTGAAAATCTGTAATGGATGTTTTATTGCTTATTATTCTGTTTCTGTCAGCCCAGGCCAGGGCATCAGTGATGCTCCTTCCAGTATCACTTGAAGCATCACACTAGGCTCTTGCATCAGCAAAAGGGGATGACATTTTTCCTTTATTAAAAAGCAATACATCATTAATATAAATAAGAATGGATTTGATTTGAATTAGTTTGGGCTAAATTAAGGGTTTGTGTGGTTGACTTCATACACACATATGATTATCAATGTGACTTTCAGGGGCTGTAACCATGGTTGAATGAGTCATCCTAGCTGTGGGTGTTGAAATGTTTGTCATTTATAAAGGGGAACTGACATAGAGTATAGGGTGGGTGAAGCAAAAATCTCTCAAAGAGAGAATTAGCTTCGCACTTACATTTTGTTGTCTGTTAAATTTTGCTACATCTATCCATCATGTTACTCTTCCTTAAGCAAGCAGAGATCTTCATTAACAAGGAAAGGAGCTGCCTGAAACTTCTACTCTTACAGCTGAGGTCTCCAAATCTGTATCCTAGTCCTTTGTTTCTATGTCCAAGTAGCCTGCATTGTTCCATACACAAAAACATGAACTGTTAGAAATTATTCCAAATTCTTTTCTCATCAACTGAACAACTAGAAAAACTTTTAGAGAAACTGTGGCGCAAAATTCTTTTTCCAATTATTATCTCCCTCCTATAAGTGAAACCACAGAGGCTTAAGGAATTCAATGGGTTGTTCACAGTGGAACAGTAAGGTGGACTGTAAAACAGGACTCAAAATCCCACGTGTTTCTATTCACTTTGCCCTAAGAAAAACATACTCTAAAGCTAATCTCTTATTAAAACAATTTTGTATATTCTTAGGCATTATCTTATATACATATTATTAACATACATTTGGTTCACTCTTGGTTACTTATACTTGTGATTCCTCTGATAGTTACTAGGTATTGAACACAGAACAAAGTGTACTAGATTTTGAAGTCACCTACAATACCATGGAACCAACATTCTTCTTAACAGGAAATCCTAGGTCTCACAAAGGCAAATGAATTCTCAAAATCACTAAGGCAGCTAGGTTTAGTGTTGTAAACAATATTGTTTGTTTTAGGTATAATACTTTCAAAATTTCATGATAAACATTATTAATATTGTAAATGTCAAGTGGCCCACAGAAGAAAAGAGTATATTTTTAAGAAGTCCTTTATTGATCTCAGACAAATAATTGTTTTCCTCTGCTTCTCAGGACTTTTATTCCACTCTCATGTCCAATGGGGCATGAGGCTAGAAGACCTTTAGGGATCTGCCTTTTTCTGAGATGTGTTTTCTGAATCTAGCAGCTTTAGGGAGTGGTCAATCGGCTGTGACTCCCAAGCCATGACAGAGGACCTCTGTATTCCATCCATGTCCCACCTCAGAGGTGATTTTTGCCAGGTTAAGGAAGGTTGAACACACAACTGGAAAACTGATTAAGTTTTTGCTATTCATGAAAGCCAATAGCCTTTCTGCTTTGTTTCTCTGCAGATATGTAGGCTTTAAAAGAATAAGGAATGGAAATAAGGAGAAAGAGAAGCCACCTTTATTCAAATACTGTACACATCATACACAGAACCGTTTGGTGATGAACCTTTCATTTTCCTAAAAGAACAGAGTTTTAGGAAAAGACTGTGTGTGAAGAGCTCTCTGGGAGGAAAATGGACCTAAAAGTACAGTTTGTAAGTTGCAAAGAGCCAAGAGACTCTTCTTAAAGCATTAACTTAGCAAGAGTGGTGTGGAAATAATAGGCTGTGATCTTTATCCTAGGGCTTACCTGGATCTAGAGCATTTGAAAAAGGGAGGTATAATATAGTTTGGGTCACTTGTTCTTCCTGGTTTTAAGAGAGCTCCAGGCAAGAAAGTACAGATGGAGACAGCCCTGCCAGTAGTGAGAGTGTTCCTTAGAGAGGACACTTTTTGAAAGCTCATGCCTTTCTTCAAAGTTGCTCTACAAAGCAGCTCTGGGGGGTCAAAATATCCCTACATACTGCTGGCTGTGCTTTTCCCCACCGATTAAAATGCGTCTGGGGAGAAACCCTTGCCTCAGACCTTTGTCCTCAGAACCAGTCCTCTCATCATCGCAGGGAACTGTGGTTTTGGTACCCTTATTTCTGGATATATAAAACATTGGTTTTCTTGGTTTTTACTCAAGGGCTGAAAGAGATTTTTGACTTGGGAACCTAAACTGCACTCCCTGTTGTAAGTGGGAGGGCGAGGATAGGTGTTGGCTCAACATTATGGTGACATAATAGGATGTCAGGTTGTGCATGCCTTTCTGAGGTGAGGCCTGCATGTACTGGGTGTGGCCCAGAGGAAGTCACTGTTCAGAGCTTTATTTTTTTGTCTCTGAGCTATTCAGTTTAATTATACCCATGCTGCTAACTTGCTTTTTATTATTACTCTTATTCACTTTAATATCCCCTTCCCTTGGCAAAACACAGAGAAAAGATCCATGTATTATTTGAATAGTTTCAAGTTTATGATGTCCTATTAGTTCACAAAGCTGGAGACTCCACTGTGAAAATGGTGTAATTAACTTAGGGAAGATGAGCACTTTATTCAGCTTCCAGCTTGGGGAGCTAAGGAACTGTTCAAAACGTATAAGCATTTCACTGCTCTGGGAAGGCAAAGGACAAAGCATGGCAGAAGGGGGAGCAGGGGTCCAGGAGTGAGATCAGGGGAATGAGACTGACAGTGCATATGTCTCTGCTCAGTTTTAAATTGGTAAGTAGATTAACAGATTCTACATGACATCTCGAGAACAGTAGCTGTCAAAACTGTCAATCATCGGGGGATTGATTCCTTTTAATTACTTGTTGAACCAAGAAGTTCAGAGATGGAAAAGATCTATAGGGCCATACAACTCACCTCTTGTTCCTCTGTTGCAGTGAATTTATTCGTTAAGATCAGTGTCTAAGGGCAAAATAAAAACATATCATTATTTTGTATTGACATAATAGAAGCATTAGAAAGTACACCGCCCACTTATTCATTCCATCATTTCATTCATTTACTGCACAATTTTCCAACTGAACTTCATGTACTCTGAACTGCTTCAAGTTCTGTGGCCTGAAACTGCAAAGACTGAGTCAGTGCTAAATATTGATCAACTATTGATCATTCTGAGATGGTAAGGTGCAACCTCTGTCCTCAGGAAGCTCCCTGCCTTTACTGGGGGCACTGAAAGCCAATGATGTGATGGACTGTGTGACAGCTGCTCAAAAGATGCAGGTTCAACACCAACATGACCCAAAGGGAAGCAGTTGTGTGTCTCTATTTCCAGTGTTCAAGGAAGACCGTTTTCTCCAACACAAAGCTGCCAAAAGGGATCATGGAGAAAGAAGAAGAATGGGCCTCTATCTTTTGCAGACAGAGTCTTCTTATTATGTTTAAGCCAGAAGAACAATCATCTTGCTTTCTCATTATCTCAGAGATAAGAGTCTTAGAAAAGAAATCCAGTTTCACTGAATTCACCCAAGAAACTAGGAAATATACATTCCACCTGCTTGCTTCTGTTTCAGTAAGTCTGAGGAGAATTTTCACATTGTAATTTTGTACAGTTAGCTTAATAATTCTGATGTGTGGCCATCATTAGCAATTGCTTTGGACATGGTTATTCTACAAATGTGGTCCTCAGACAAACTTGTACCTCACATGATAACTTGTCAGGAACATGCATGTTGGGGCCCAATACCTACTCCATAGTGCCAGGAATTCTGGTGTAAGATCCACTAACTTGGATTCCAATAAGCCTTCTGGGTGATTCTGATGTTCAAGATTGGAAACCACTTCTCTTAGGCAGCCAACCCATTAATCAGATGATATACCCACATGGTTAACTGAAGGAGTTTATTGAGTAGACTGTTTACCCTGGCTGTGGGCAGTGTTCAAAACCCAATGAGGGAAAGAGGAACCAACATTAGGATCATGGGAAGAGTGGTTACAACCCTAGCTGCAAGGAGGCACAGGAGTGCATAATGTTAATAGAATCAGACAAGAATTGGGGCTTCAGAAAATGGTTGTTCAGCAGCAGCAGCATTTCTTACCCCTGTGGGCCTTGGGAGGCAGTGAGGCAGGCAGAAGCAGTGTAAGGCGTGTTCTCTTCTCCCAATTACTGATGTTTTACCTATGCCTTCCATTTGTAAACCCAGTGAGAAATGGGAGGTGAAAAAATATGCAGTTGATAAAGTTTGAATGGATCAACTTCTCATGGAGCAGACTACAACAGAAAAGTGCAGAGTTGGCTGTGAATAGGAGCAGAAATGAAGAGTAGAAAGTGCACAAAAGAAGATTCTGCACTCTGCCAACTAAACTGCGATCACTTCTCTTTAACACACCTCAGTTATGTCTCTCTGCTGCCTCTGTTCAGACTTCTGAGACCTTATTGTGAAGAACCTGTTTTTTGAAAACATCCCTAAATTTGTACATAATCATTTTATCCATCTTTCCATATGCTTCTCCTTCTAACAATGAAAGCAATTATATTCTTTAGCTTTTTGAAAAATCCCATCTTCTCCTATCAATAATAGCTTGGCTTCAACATTCATCTATATTTTGCTCTTCTTTTCTAACTCCATTTGCAGTATTGTTATTCCTGTTTTTTCCATTCCCTAAGTTTCTATTCTTGTAGCTATAATGGTACACTATATATCTGCTACAGAAAGCTGCACAGTTCAGTCTGATTACATAAATGTTTGTCCACTATCCATTATGTGTCACACACAGGGTTTCAATAAGCAAGGGAGTTTTGAAGGTCCTGACTTCAAACATCTCACTGCAAGTTCTGTATCTTGAAGCATATCTGAATTTTAGGTTGCTTCTTAAAGAACTACAAAAATCTTCAATTTGCTTTATTTCATGTCACTGAAATGTTCTGAAGAAGAAGTCAGTGACTAATCTTACGCTCATGTCTTACCTTCATGGTACAGTGAGGTACAAAGTGAATAAGTAAATGGATAAATGGCTTGAAATTTTGTATTCATTTAGATGTAAACTGGATTCAAAATGTGAGCTGCAGGAAGAGAGCCTGAACACAATTCATTCTGAAGACAAGAGACATTACATGACTCTGTTCCTGGAGTCCTTTGCTACTAAAATATAGAAAACTGATACAAAGCATGAAATTAAACCAACATGGTGGGATGAAGATATAGCTGAGAGGACTAAAGCACCTTCTTAGGCAAGCTCAGGCAAGCACAGGGACCACAGTTCAATACCTGGCACTGCGTGCCACACCAGCCCTGCCCCCAAGGCCAGCCAGGTTGAGCTGGCCACAGAGTCTGGGTCTAGTGGTGTATGCCTGTAATCCCAGTGCTTAGGAGACTGAAAGCAAGAGGATCACCATGAGTATGAGCTATGTAGTGATACCTGCAACAACCACATACATTAAATAATAATTAATAATAATAATAGTAATAAATAATAATGATAATAAAGTAACACAGGGTCTGAAAATGTCTAATATATCCTTACAATTATCTGCAAAAAGTACTTCTTAACGACCAGGCTGAAAGGGCATTATAGAAATTGTAGGTAAGAAGTTTTCATTTAGCATCCATCTCAGTCACTGGAATGGCTCCAGGAATCAGAATTCAGACCCCATCTTGGTGCTTCAGAGTCAATAGATAATTAGTGAAGATGGTGAATTTGCATTTCTAGTAAGTAAGTGCTGATGCAACAAGCTGCTGCAGGCCTGAGAGCCACAGTTGAGGACCATTAACATTCTAAAGATGGTTCCCCTTTGTTCTAAAGATGACATCACTGAAACACAATGTAAGGAGGAACGTTGTCTGAGAAAGCAGCCCTGTGACCAAAGCTGAGCCTTCCTTTGCCAGGTCAGGCCTCTTTTGTGTCCCGGCTGGTGTCCAGATGTTCTCCCAAAGCCTCTCGGGATCTAGGGGAAGCTTTCTCATCATTAGTTGAACCTAGAGTGCATGGCACTGGGAATAAGGGCGTGTGGTTGCCGAATCAGTCCACAGATGTCCTTGGCACCACCTCACTCCAGGCAGCCTAGATGGAGTATAAAAGGGACACAGAAGACATTTCTAAGGCCCCTTCTTGCTCTGCAACACTGTGCCCACAATAAACGGTTTCCCCTCTGAGACACCACCTTTCATGCTACCTTGCCTGGAGCCAGCTGAGTATGGAAAGAAACCTCTACAAGCTATAAGCTCAAAGGCCTTTCCTTGCTTAAGTTTGGGCATCAGGCACTCTGCCTCAGGAATGAGAAAAGTAACTAGGACTTCTCATTACACAACTGATTTTTCTTCTGAATGGCCACTTTGTTCAGGTTATCCTAACAGGTGTCCCCACCACCACGGCACTGCCTTCCTCTCCACCAGCCCCAGATACACACAATCCCATTACAAACTGAGCTCTGCCACACAAAATGGCTTCCAGACAAGTGATTTCAACAAGATCTCTGCCTGAATTCCCCTTCTAAAGAGTGAATCCAGAGCCAACACAATTTCTTTTCAACAACTTTAATAAAAGACGAGTGTCGCTTATTTAGTTCACTGCTGCCTGATGGCAGATGCCTGAAAGCGAATTGGAAACTTTGAGAAGTTCACTCCATCCCTCTGTGTTTCTGTTCTCTCCATCTGTAAAACGGGGTCAGCTGTATTGTGCCTCGTGTGCAAATCTGTGTGTGGAGAGGTTTAGCGGGTAAGTGACTGCAAAACACGCCGCAGATGGATGTGTTATGGAGGGATGCATAATATCAAAGCGAGATGTCATTTTCTTTCACTCTGCAGCTGTAGTTTGTAAAACAAATGCTTCTAAATTCACAGTATTTTTCTCACATGTACTATTTTTTTCCAGTGTGATATTTTCTCTAAGCCTCATGCTGACTTCAGCTTCTGGAACCCTGTGGGTGGATTTGTTAAATTAAAGACTTGTATTTGAATTTTCTGCATAACACTTGTGGGCTGAATGCAATGAAGTGACTGAGAGAAGCAGAGAAGATTTCTAGTCTGGGGAAACTTGAGTTTTATCTTTGTGGGTCAAGGGCATGTGGTTCCAACAAAGCTTGAGAGCACATCTGTACCAAAACAGGCAAAAAAAAGTATCACTGGTATTGTTAAAAAAAAACACACACACAACTCAAAACTAATAAATTATAAAATTACATAGCCAGGTATGAAATGCATGAATAGATAGGTAGATAAAAGTGAGCAGAAGAAAACTATGTATTTAGAATCATAGTATCTTTCTGGAAAGAATTATGATAAGAACTATACTAGATTTAGGTTGTGATATTTTATATTACAATTCTGCCTCCTATTTCCTGACATGCAATGCTAAATATGAATTTGAACCTCGGATTTTTCATCTATAAGACGCGCTAATAGCATGCTCAGTGCTTATTGCTCTAAAGATTGAATGAGATAATGAAACAAAAGCTCTCTGTGAAGTACCAATCTCATGTAAGATGGTTGTGTTTTACTCTCCATTCTTAACCAGCTCCCATGTTATACAAATAGAAAAGAAGTGATACTTTCATATTTTGAGTAGCCTATGAAAATCTGCTTAAACTTCCTCAAAAGTAGCTAAAATAATAAAATCTAAACTCTAAATGGATACATGTGCATGTATTCATGTCTTTTATATGTGTACCTGCCTCTATAATAGATCTTTGTCTACGTGTGGTTGAAGTTTAAGCATAATTTTCAATCACTGAAATATTTGTAGAAATCTTATATAGAAAAAAATAGAAGGACTACAGCTCTGCTTAGGGGTAGAATAGACCTGGTGCTAGCAGCATGCTTCAGAAAGTTGATCCCTTTTCCTATAGGAAAGGCAGGAGATTTTCATATTCAAACCATTTGACTGATGTAATTTAAGATTAGAAACTGGAAGAAGCTGACATTGTGGGTAATGAGGCAACATTTGTAAAGGGTCCTAGAACATGTATGATTGATGTGGGTTAAATATAGGCTCTCAGTTCATTATCTTAAAGTAGCATCCCTCATTTGTAACTTTATTTTAACTGTAGCTTTATTTATCTCCAAATTCATAGAGCTCATTCCAGGAATTTAACTGTCAGTCAGAAAAATATGTTGAAATAAAAATATACATCTCTACATGCTATATTAAAACAATCAGAAGGATTTGGAAATATTGCTGTCTGGTAGAAGAGAACTTAGGTTTGTGTAAGTCTGACTGAACTTTCCCTTAAATGCTAGGGAATAGCAGACAAAGGTCTGAAGAGATGCAGTGGCTTTGTGGTCAAAGAAGACTTACCTGGGCCTGATATATTCTTTGAGGCTAATGAATGTCACCGACAATTCAAGGCCTGGAAATTCTGTCTTCAGTGTGATCAAGAGAATTCAGTGACCACATCAGACAAGAGGCACCTGGCAGCAACTACATGCTTAGTGATATTCATATTTTCATCTGTGAGTTTGGTCAGCAGTATTCTGTTTAGGATTGAGGGAAACTTTCTAATTCAAATCAATGGGAATTTAGAAAGAAAACGCTTTATGAAGCATGGAGTATCTAGATGGCAAAGAGGAAGCAATAATGAAAAGTAAATAACGTTTTGCTAGGATAATGATGCTACAGAAATTTTTCTAAGGATTTTTAAAAATTTTATTTATTTATTTATTTTTGGATTGTTTTCTTCCCAGAAATATTTTCTTTTTTTTTCTCTCTTTTCTTTTCGTTTTTCACTGAACCACAGATTGAATGCAGGCCTTTTTGCTTTCCAGGCAAGCGCTTATTCTACTGAACAATCTCCCCAGCCCCCCAGAAAGATTTTCATGCCCAGTAAATAGACACACACACACACACACACACACACACACACACACACACACACACACACATCTTCACCACCTACCCTGATCTTTAGAGCTGTAAACTTTCCATTTCCAGAATTCAGAATTTCTCAGGAGAGTCAGAATTTTACTGCAAGATTCCCCCAACAATATGAACTGAACATTAAAGCATATGGTACTAAGTAGCTCTTCTCTACCGAGGATTCTAATCTTCATCTATGAGCCATTATAGACACAGGGATCTAAGACTTTTAAATACATTTTATTTATTTATTTATTTATTTTTGGCAGAACCAGGGATTGAACTCAGACCCTTGTGCTTGCCAGGGAAGTGCTTATTCTATTGAGCCATCTCTCTGACCCCTAAACACATTTTTGAAACAAATTATTTATATAGAAATAGATCCATTGTCTATAGTCCTGCACACCTTGCTTGTAGACAGGCTCTTGGACATGACAATTATGTGCCAAACCCTTGATTTTGTTATTTTGATTTTGCTACGGTTTGCATTACTCAAAAGTTGTACAGCCACTCATTGAAGAACTATGGCACTCCATTCAGAATGCCTACAACCCACCTCCGTGCTATCACCAGTCTCAAGTGTCTTATGTTTTGGAACTCAGCCTAACAGAAGAGAAGGCAGTGGATCAAGTTCCCTCCCCTCAGGCCCTGGCCTCTTCTGAGGCTTGGGAACTGACATCACAGGGTTTGATGTCTCTTGTGTGGCAGTGCTAAGAGACTGTGGGACCTCTAAGCATCAGAAGCATATGGAAGGTCCTTAGGTCGCTGGCTGTACTTCCTTTGCAAAGGACGGGTACTACTCAGAAGATCTGAGTCAGTCATCAAGAGAACTACTGTGAAAGAAGATCCTGGCTACTTCTTAGCCTCTTTGGTTTCTGTCTTTGGGTGTGAGCTCTTCTTTATGCACACATTCCTGTCGCTGTGACTCTAGTCCCCTGCCAAATGGATATTGGAGATGAACTTGAAGAATTGTGAGATTAATAAATCAATTTGCTTTATAAAGTTAACCCTCCTCAAGTGTTTTGTTTATAGCAGTAGAATAGAGACCAGTGCTACCTCCTTTATGCACTTGATTTATGATTGTTCTGAGTTAAGAAATCAGTTTTCCTCAAGTACAGTTTTAGAACATTCATTTTGCTTTTACAATCACCATTACAAAATCAATCTTCCTAGATATCCCAACATATATTAAAAGTTAAAAGGACAGTGAAGGGTTTCCTTTCTTGTTCATCCAGAACTCAAAAACAAAGATCAGCACTACAGGGGCCTCCTCAGATTGCCACGAGAAGGTCAGCACCTTTCCCAGCTGCTACAGTAAAGCAGACAATCCAGGAGGAGATGAGCTCTGCCTGAGGAGCCTGGGTCATCCCAGGAACAGCTGCTTCAAGCTGGGAGCCTTCTCTGTGCAGCACATGGACGACAGTGATGATTTCATGAATGTAGCTAGAGATGTTGGAAGCAAGAAACAGCAACTCTTTGAACTACTGGCAAAAGTTTACTTACTTGAACTTATTTTATGAATAAAGGATAATTTTCTTATCCTGGTAGCCACACTGGGTACTTTGAAAAATTTGCAGGAATGCCTGAGTGGTCTCTTGACCTGCGGACCCTACGTGCACCTTCACAGCTCAGTGTGACCTGAGCATTCTAATCACCACACTTTCATTCTTCCCTCAGACACTCTTTATAGAAGTGACCTTTTCTGGTTCTGTTTAGGTCCTCTTCGGATTCACCTGACATTTGAATTCTGCTCAGTAAGGACTCCCCTACTCTGAGAGTTACCTCTTTTACCCTTGTGACAGTGGCTGAGTGGTCTTCAATCCTGAACCAATGGCCTTTGTCCTGCTGGCCTGCCTTCTAGAGACCCCTCTGTCCTCCCTCCCGGTGCATCCTCCACTTTTGTCTCTCCACCTCTGGATACAGAAATGCATGCTTATCTACATGTACATTTCTTTGATGGCTAGATAGCTACTTGTTTTAGCAATAGTGCTGCAACTTACTATTAGGTTAACAGAAAACCATATATGGTTTCTTTTTCTTTAATTCACTTGTTCTCTTTATCAAAGATTAAATTATTTAATATCACAACTATCTCACTTTTTTCCATTTATTTTTATTTTATTAAAATACAAATGTCAATCAGACAGTTTCAAGACACCTTAACCATACAGAGTCAATGAATTAATACAGTGCAAACTGTTTTCATAACGTTTTGGTACTGTACAAGGTGCATACATGAAATTATATTTACAGGTTTTTTTATAGCTGAATTATATCAAAGATTCAATAATTATTTACCTAGTGGATGACCATAGCACTAAAAGCCAACATAATATCCTGTCCCACCACCATTAGTGCAGATCTTGCCTCTCATAGAATTATGTAGAAGCACAGCGTTATCTATCCCAACTGTACTGTCTATACACACACATCCTGATTTTTTCTTTCTACAACCCTTCCTTTGTCTACACCTGTCAAAAGTGGGCACTCCATTGACATTCAACTACCTTAGGTTCTTGAACTCGA